>JAJOOF010008202.1:0-39999 GCA_029582545.1 Solanum lignicaule | reverse complement strand
TCGCTCATCTCTTTATTTATTGTGTAATATTTATTTATTATATTATCACTTAGTCTCGCATGCCTATCTAATTAACTAAAGTGCCCTTAATTGCTTAATATTGTTATCACCCAGTTTTCGCATGCTTAATTAATTAAGTAAATAATTAAAATGGCTTTAATTGTTTATTATTATTTATCACCTAGCTTTGCATGCTTAATTAATTAAATAACCAATAAATGAAGTGACCTTATTTGCTACTTGTAACCCCCACATAAATTGCATGAGACACGACCGGAACCCACATTTGTGGATCTCGAGGGATGCCTAACACCTTCCCCTCGAGGTAATTTGAACCCTTACCTTGATCTCTGGTTCGTTGACCTTAGTTAAAATTAATTAGGTTAGATAGGTGCCCTAACGCACCTTAATTCGTTAGGTGGCGACTCTTCAATCCACCCAAAGCCCAAAAGAGTTGTTAGGTCGTGCATTCCGAAAGGAAAGTCCGTTTTGAGAAAAACGGGGCGCAACGAGTGTGAAATGATGGTACCCTATAAGCTATCATCGAGGGAGTTTCTGAAAAGTCTGGGAATGAAGTCAAATCCAACCTTGCCTTCTCTAGACCTTGGGTGGATTCATTTCGACTTTCTGTATTCACGTTTTGGCCGAGATGATAGTTATTACTCTTTTATCGATGAGTTTGAATGCTCCGTTGAGGAGTGGGAAATATATCGCCTAAATGCCTTTGCCATTGCCCTATTAGGATCCCTGGTTTTTCCTAGGATAAGGGGAATGATTGATACACACTTGGGTTATGTGGTTCGAGATTTAGACCAAAGAGAGGGCGAACCTAGGAAAACCCTAGTACCCATGATCTTGGCGGAAATAATGAGGAGTCTATCAGCATGCGTCGATGGTCGAATGTTTTTCGAGGGATGCAACCTTTTGCTGCAATTATGGGCTATTGAACACTTCTACATACGGTCTGACGTGGTAGACATCTTTCTGGGTTATGGCAACAAGATTAATAATCATCCAAGATGAATGGTAGCTTTCACAGCCCCTGTAGGATTCGTAGACTGGCAGATATTCTTGACAGAGCTCGAGAGTTACCACATCCAATGGAAGCTCCATTGGTTGTCCACCCCTCATGCAATAGTAAGAGGTGATGATCGATACTTCATTGAGCTCATTGGTTTAAAAGGTGTTCAACCATACACTCCTCTTCGAGTACTCCGCCAATTTGGGCGAACTCAAGTAATACCACTCCGATCCGACATGGAGCACTGCAAGTATGAATTTGGATTAGATAAACCGCAAGTCCACATCATACTTCGAAGATGGGAGCGAGTGTTAACAATTCCCATGGGCGCACGACAGGCCTTATGCACACGTGAGTATTACATATGGATCCTAAAGGAGGTCAAAGACAGAGAAGTAAGTGGGGAAGGATACTATGGGCTCACTGATGAAAAGGAAAACATATGGGCACGCAATGTGTTGAAGATCAAGAATGAAGGCACTCTCGATACAAGAAGTCAATTGGCGCCAAGCTCCTGGAATCGATATCTTCAAGATTTCCAGAATTTAGAATGACTTTCCCATTGTTACCCCCTTTCCCTTAGTTTATTTCGGTTTTTGTTTTTCAATTATGATGTATTGTTCGAATTTTATAATAAATAAAGTTTGTTTATTTCTTCTAATCTAAACTCCAAATTGGAAAATAAGGCTTGAATTAATTATTGTGCATCACTTATATGTCGTCTTAGGCCTACCTCTGGCTCAACGAGGCTCCTTGCATTTAGGGCGTTTATCTTAAAACAATGTATTTGTTATTTCAATTTATGCGACGCTCTAACTTGGGTTTTCTTTTGCTTTTACTTTTATATTTACCCTTCCCCAATGGTTGATCTGTAGACCATGGTTTACCATACGCGATCAAAGGACTCTCTCCCTTCTCTTCCAAATGAGAACCACAAAGGTAAGAGGAAAGTGACTAATGAGAAGGTTATGAGTAAGACTATTGAAAAAAAGCATCCTTCAGACGAGTTGGTCTCAAGCATGAAAAAGAAAATAAGGGAACTAGAAGAAGAAGTGTCTGATATGCGCGGGTGGGCGAAGTTGTTACTCTCTGTCGATCCCACTCTAGAGACAAACATAGATAAGTCGCTTGTCATAAGTCAAGCCACTCTCCAAGATAATCCTCTACTCACTCACGCTATTTCTCATCCTCCACCAACTTACCCCACTTCTCAAAATCAACCAAGGTCCATTCAAATGCCTCCAAAGAACACTCACTTTCCAAATTACCCATATCCTCCTCAACATCATGCTTATGCTTCCAGACCTCCATATCTTACTCTGAGTCTGCCGAGTCCTCCCTTACAAGCTCCTCAATATCAAACACCTCTACACCAAGACCCTTGGTATTGCGCGCCGCTCATACCATATCAAATCCCTTCATATCAAATGCCTCCGTATCAAAAGCCTACTTATCCTGTTCACAATGTCAAAACCCTCACTCAAAAGCATATTCACAAAAATCTATTCAATGTTGAGAAAAGGCCCATCAAAATTTACACTCCTTTGATTGAGCCTATAGATCAATTCTATGAAAAGTTGAGGCTTGCTGGTCACATCGCTCCTATCGGTGAAATAAGGATGAATATACGTGCAAGGTGGATTGAACCCTCTAAGGTTTGCGCTTATCACTCAGGGATGAAAGGACATACCCTAGAAGAATGTCGTGATCTGAAAGACAAGATTCAACAATTGATTGATACCAAGATCATATGCTTGGAGGACTTCGCGCCAAAGAAATCCCAACAGAAAACATGTTGAAGGTCATTTGAAGCACTTTCCAATAAAGGCTTATGCCATTTAAGTTTAAGTTCTCTACATTCGTGTTCTGTCAAGTTCTAACAAGGAAGGTACCCATGTTAGCATATGGGCAATAAAGTTTGGTCAGAATCTATCTTTTGGTTGTGGCTATATGCTCTGTTTAATGTCTTGAATTATGCTCTTTGTATTTGGAACTACGTCAGACCTGATTCCCGTTTAAGAGGGGATACGTAGGCGCTCCTATGGAGTTCGGTCTTATCATAATAAAAATTTCATTTTCCCCTTTTGACTGTGTAACTGGGGCAGAATTTTTTGAGGGGGTCTAAAAAATTCCCCTTCTTGCAAATCACGATACTGGGGCAGAATTTTTGAGAGGAACTCAAAAATTCCATCAAAAGCATGTCTCCTCACAAATCTGTAACTGGGGCAGAATTTTTTAGAGGGTCTCAAAAATTCCTTCAAACGAGCATTTCTGTACAAATCAAGACTGGGGCAGAGTTTTTTGAGAGTATCTCAAAAATTCACAGCAATCAAACTACAATCTTCAACAAAGATCAGATAACAGATTTGATACTGAGTCAGATGTTGTAAAATCTCAAACTGTGCCATGGTCAAAGATTCAACATTACTTTTTACAATTTTCAAAAAACTTTTCAAAAACGCTATCTTACATTTCTCTTCAAGGCAAATGCCCGGAAAGGCCGGGATGGCGAGTCAAATGGAGCACACCGGTCGGAGCAGATTAACCTCCCCCATTTTAAACTCACAATTTTTCTTTGAATACAGGAAAGACAGGTACAGATACAGAAGGCAACATCAACATCGTCTGACTGCTATTTAGCTTGACGAATCGCCACTAAATGGCACATTATCCTTACAATCGGACAGAAGGACCAAGCTTTATATTGAGTCCGACAATCACCGATCAGCAGCACCATGATGATCAAGCTACTATAAATCGCCAGTCAAAAGGCATACTATCCTCCCGACATGATGAAGGACCAAATTATCTTGAGCTCGACGAATCACCAATAAACGGCGTCCTATCCTTCTGACAAAACAAAAGGACCAAGCTATTTTGAGCCCGACTACCGCCGATCAATGGTACCCTACCCTTCCAATCAGACAAAAGGATCAAACTACTCCATATCAAGCCCGACAAATCAACTTCTCAACTGCACCCACACCTTACAATAGGATGAAGGGTCAAAGCTACAATATTCTGAACTCGAAGATTGTCAACAAACGACACTCGACGCTTCTGACAAAGCAAAGGTCCAAGATCTTTTATGTTCGATGATTGCATGTGCCCAGACGACATTGAGCCCGAGAATTACATGTGCCCGAGATTGCATTGTGCCCGAGATTGCATTGAGCCCGAGATTGCTTTGTGCCTGATATTGCATGTGCCCGAGAATTACATCATTGCATGTGACCGAGATTGCATTGAGCCCGAATTGCATGTGCCCGATATTGCATTGTGCCCGAGATTGTATTGAGCCCGAATTGCATGTGCCCGAGATTTCATTCTGCCCGAGATTGCATGTGCCCGAGAACTGCATTGTGCCCGAAGATTGCATTGTGCCCGATATTGCATTGTGCCCGAGATCTACATGTGCCCGAGAATCGCATCATCTGCAAGTGCCCGAGATTGCATTGAGCCTGAGATTGCATGTGCCCGAGAATTGCATCATCTGCATGTGCTCGAAGATTGCATTATGTCCAATATTGCATGTGCCCGAGATTGCATTGAGCCCGAGATTGCATGTGCCCGAAAATTGCATCATCTGCATGTGCTCGAAGATTGCATTATGTCCGATATTGTATGTGCCTGAGAATTGCATCATTGCATGTGCCCAAAAAATGCATTGTGTCTGATATTGTATGTGCCCGAGATTGCATTATGCCCGAGGTAATTTGAACCCTTACCTTGATCTCTGGTTCGTTGACCTTGGTTAAAATTAATTAGGTTAGATAGGTGTCCTAATGCGCCTTAATTCGTTAGGTGGCGACTCTTCAATCCACCCAAAGCCCAAAAGAGTTGTTAGGTCGTGCATTCCGAAAGGAAAGTCCGTTTTGAGAAAATCGGGGCGCGACAATAATGATACTTCAAATATGTTTTTGATCATCAATTCCTTTATTTGATAATCAAAGGGACGGAGTAAACTTAGGGTCAGGATGAACCCCATTCGAACGAAAAATTATATTATTTAGATATAGATAACATTATTTTTTAATGTATATATAGACATAAAGTATAGTAGATGTTGAAATTCCTTCGACTAGATCGCGTACTTACTGCTTCAAATTTTAAATCTCCTTAATAAAAATTTTAGCTCCGCTACTGAGCGTATCACATGCACCCTAGAATAGAAAATGCAGTAGGGTTTTGAATCTTATGAAGAAATAATTCTATAAATTCTCACATCCATAGCACACAAAATAAACACTTGAATTAGTATCTGTCTCTACAAAATATGACGGGGTTCTTCAACAACCATTTATTTCTGGCCATTTTCATGCTTCTCATGGTTGCAACCAACAAAGGTACTTAACCTTTTGAAATTATGAATACACGATTTAATATTAATATTTTTTCACATATGTATTATGTTCTACGTCAAATCGGACTTGACTTTAATATCATATTGAATTAAGATCTGACCTTAGTTCACACCTTAAAAGATGGTTAAAAAGGAGAAGAATTATCCAAATCTTATTAGAAATCCATTGTTCTCGTCTTTCAGCGATGCAAAATTCATTCCATTCATCAATATATATTACATGAACTTCTTCATCTAAAAAGAGGTTAATTATTAGTTATATATTATTTTAATCTGTGTCAATTTTTTTTTAAACTTATGATATTGAAAAGAGATGTGCGTTAAGGCAATAAATTGATGCCAAGTTCCTAGCCAACATGTAGCCCTATGTCCAGATTTTTGCAACAATGTTTGTCGTTACTATAAAGGCGGTGTCAGCGGGGAATGCTTTGGCTATCAGTGCTATTGCACCATTGCTTGTTAAGACATGTAGGAGGCTTACACGACGGGCTATTAGATCAGTTGGTAGAGCGTCCCCTATCAAATGGTTGTCATGTTAAATATAGAAGCAGAAACAAGTTGTTAGCTTTATTTAATTTCTATTTACATTCCATGTATGTTCTTTAGTTTGATAAGTCAAACCGATAATACATAAAATCGAACAAAATCGATCGATGGTGTGAAACTTTTAGAGAAATTGTGTAGGTAGCTCGACCCAAATAAATAATAATATTATACCTTGTTAAGAGTATTTTTATATTGTTTTATTCCAATAATTGATATCAAGACTAATGATTTGACAAAGTGAATACGAAGATTGTGGAGTGACAATTTGGGGCCCATCTTAGTGCCTTTTCTCATTTACAGATCAGTTTATTGTCAATTTTGGAGACACATAAACAAAAAAGCAGTATGCAGTGTGCTTTGGTAATCTTAAATAGTCATACGATTTGGATGACACACAATTTATTAATCTATATATAAGTCTATAAAGTGATGAGTCATGTATATGTAGAACATAATTAGTTCGAAAGGGAGATGGTGAGGTAGGAGTATATTATTAAATCTATATTGGTAAAAGTATAAAAAAAAACATACATCTTATAAGATGTAATAATATTTTCAATAATCTAAGACCTCTTTAAGAAAAATCGTGTGAACTCAACTAAAGCAATTAATTCCATATTATATTAAAAGTATTTTCAATTTACTAACCCCACATAAAGTGCCTCCCAAACAAGTAAACCTGTTTATATTTTCAAATAATTAAGTTACAAATCTATACTCAAATAATAGAATAGCAAAATGTTCACCTTGTAATTCCCTCCTCAATTTCCCCTTCTCTTACGCCTAACTTTAAAAAAAAAGTGAAATCTGGGAGTACGATAGTTCTTACATCTATCTTGTGAAGACAATTATTAGGGAAAATGAAAAACATACATATGCTTCAACACATCATATAGGTATAGGATTTAAAATCTAGAGAGAATAAATTTATTCTCTTGCATATATTATAATTTCTTTCTCCTGACAACAATCAACCAACAACATAACAATTCTTATAATCTTCCCATAGGGAAGAAAATAAATTATCAAAGGTATCTACGATAAAAGGTGTTATAATAAGTTTCCAGTTCATTTTCCAGCTCAGTTTCTCTCCTTAAATAAGAATTACGTCTTGTTACCATTCAATCCACCGCTCCAGTCTTGCTGCGTAATCTAGCATCTTGTAGCATAGCATTGATGTTTCTTAAATGATGTCTCAAATTCTCCAACTCCGTGCAAATCTCCCGCCTTCTCTCGCGGTCATCATTTTTTTTAATCAAAGATGGGCTCCAAGGCACTATTATAGAAAATCAACAACTATTTACAAGGGCTGGTCCAAAAGTGACACATCCCAAAATAAAGAAGAAAACAAACAAAATTAAGCTAAGAAAAATTAGGAAAGAGCACTGAAGGAATTGAAGGGACAAAGTGTGCTTGGATGAAGATTTCAAACAAGCTCAAATGCTGCCATACACCTTCGATTTCGAGGCCAGCCTACCAAGATGAAGATCGTGTAATCCCAGATCGAAGAATTAGTGATCTAGTTTGGGGTTCATCTCCTTGGGCAATCAACGACCTTTGGATTGAAGCTGCAGATGAAGCTCCACCTGTGAGATCTGTTCATCCGGAGGTTTGAGAGATGTATCTGCCTCTTCTATAGCCAATAAGTGCTAACATTGATTAGAGATCCCACAAAGATTTCATCGTTAAAGTTGTGTCTTCTTGGTGACCCCGGCCAAAATTTGAAAATGACTCTTGTAGCTGACCCACAGTCGACTTGTTGATACCAGGTAAACTCCTAATAGTAGAAATTATTTCAATCTTAATATCTATACTTCGCTGGATTGAATTCCACAGTTGGAATTAATACCACCAATAAAAGTTTAGATATTGCCATCGATAATAATTTCAAAACTGTTACAATCAGTGATATAAGTAATCTGAATCTAGCTAAGCTTATAGATAATTAACTATTTAAAAGTTTAAAGTCCTGATTTAGTACCATATGAACACTTCGTAGCTCTCACCAGGTGCAAGTATTGTCAACCAAACGAAATTGCTTCAGACTTAAAACATTGCCAATAATTTTAACATCTATAGCTTCACTTATGATTCAGATAGTAACATTGTAAGAATAGTCCTAAAAAATAAATCTCCTATTGAGCAGTACTGTTGGTATGTTTTGTCCTAATGTAAGGGGTGTTTCCTTTGTCCATCATGAAAATTTTCCTTCCTTCACTAGGGACATCTTGATCTGAATTAAATTCATATGTACCTGCAAAATTAAAAACCAAGTTAGCAAAAGAATCAGCAAGAGTATTTCCCTCCCTTAAGGAGTGTTGTACTCTTACTGAAATGAGATCTCTTATTCTGTGAATTGAGCCAACCTCAATACTCACACTCCAAGGAATTTTCCAGACTCCATTATTGATGTTAACCATTGCTAAAGAATCAGTCTCAATAATAATGTTAGAGTAATGATTCTCTAAACAATATTGTAAATCTTCACTTATAGCCTTAGCTTCAGCCACTTAAGTTGTGGAATCAATAATTTTCATCCCCTTAGCCCCCTAAAACCTGCCTTCATGATTTATTAAGCAAAAAGCAGAAGCACTGACACCTGGGTTCCCTCTAGAGGCCCCATTAGTGTTACATTTCAGCCAACCTATAGGAGGAGGAATCCATTTAACAATTTTAGAATGAACCACATGTCTGAACCTTTCCAGAAGAGCTATCATATGAGGCCAAGTATTAGAAATATGATCATAGTGAAAATGAGACCTAATAAACTTGTGGATAGTATATCCCAAATCACCTTGTTTCTAATATAGACCCCTCCATGTAAGATAATATTCTTCCTCTTCCATAGAAACCACAGAATAATGTTAGGAACTGCTTGAAAAACCATTCTCAGCCTAGTATTACCTTGTGCCACTCACCACTTTTTCATGGTATATTTAACTTGTACCCAAAGACCTAGTATACCAGAAACCCTTGCATAATGATCCCAAATATAAGTTGCCCTTCACCTGAAAGAAAAAGATGTTCAATAGTTTCTCTTACAGAACCCTGCAACACTGACATAAGGGAGAAATATTAGGATTCCATGAAGAAATGATATCAGCAGCAGGAACTCTGTAAGTCCATACCTCCAACCAAAGAAAGAAATTTTGAAAGGTAACCCCTTCACCCAAATTCTCTTAAAGTCTTCAGAAACTTCATCCGTACTTCTAAGAATCTCCCATGCAGACTTTACAGTGAACTTGCCAGTACTAGATTTTATCCACCAAGGTTTATCCATTTTATTTGATTGTCTCACCCTGCTCATACTTTGTCACACATGATCAACAATATGATTAGGTAAATAATCTTGCATAATATTATAATTCCATCCAGAATCCTTCAAAAAAACCTCAATATCATCCAAAGAATGGCAACCTTGCACTTCTGTAGGATGTAGAAACAAAGGACCAAGACTAGTCCAATTGTCAAACCAAATACTTGATGTTCCTCCTTTAGGTTCCCACCACAAGTTTTGTTCTATTATTTCTCTTTTTTCGAACATTTGTTTCCACACTTGTGAGCCACCTTTCCACTGAACAAGTGTGGGAATTTGCTTCTTACAATACTTGTTCCACATGAAATTTGCCCATAGTGAATTTTGAGTTCTAAATTTCAACCAAAGCTTAGAATACATAGCTTTAGATACATCAATCATAGATCTAAAACCCAAACCTCCTTCATTTTTTTGGCAAGCACACCTTTTCCCATGCAACCCAATGTTTGCTTCTACATGTAAGCTTGTTACTCCAATAAAATTTTGCAAAATTTTTATGAAGCTCTTTCATCACACAATTAGGAGGGACAATAGCAGAAAGTACATGAATATGAATGATTTGTAACACACTAGACAACAAAACTTCTTTACCCCCAAAAGAAAACATGTTACCTTTCCAAGCCTGAAGTTTATCTTTCACTCTTCTGATGAGATCTGCATAATGCTCTTTTCTTTTCCTAGCATGAGTTATGGGAAAACCTAGGTATTTTAAAGGGAAGTGACCCCTAGACATACCTGTACATTCCTCCACCATTACTCTCATATTTGTGGCAGTACTTTGATGAAGATAAAATGCACTTTTCTCTTTATTAATTTGCTGTCCAGATTCACCTTCATATTCCTACAAAGTTTCAACTATCCTATTCAATGAGTAATTATCAGTAAGAGGCAAAAATGATGGTATCATCTGCATAAGCCAGGTGGTTAATATGTGCACTCCACTTTGGTAAACCATACCCTACATATTGCACATCATCAAACAAAGCATTCAAAGGCCTGGATAAAACCCTCGCTGATAGAATAAACAATGCAGGAGATAGAGGATCTCCTTGTTTCACTCTTCTGGTTGAATGAAAAAAGCCATGTGATTGTCCATTAATAATTACAGAGTACCAATTATTGGAAATTAATCTCCAAATTATGTCAACCAAATCATTTGAGAAGCCCATTTTTCTTAATACTTTCATTATAAAAAACCATGATATTCTATCATAAGCTTTGGTCATATCAAGCTTAATTACCACATTATCGTGCTTACCTCTTTTTCTAATATCTGTAACAATCTCTTGAGTCAGTAGAACATTTTCAATGATACTTATCCCTTTCACAAAACCAGATTTATTACTTGAAATCAACTTTGGAAGTAGGGACTCAAGCCTATCATGAACAATTCTAGAGATGACCTTATTAATAAAATTACTCAAACTGATTGGCCTCAAATCTGAAAAAGACTATACATTATCTTTCTTTGGTAACATAATTAGGTTAATATGAGTAATGGACTTAGGTAAAGAATTACCTTGAAAGAAATCATGTACCACTGCTAGAATATCAGTGCCAACAATGTCCCAACAACTTTGGTAAATCTCCCTGTCAAACCATCATGACCACTAGCATTGTCTCCATTAAGCTTGAATACAACATTCTTTACCTCTTCTAATTCTGCCATTCTACATAAAATTGAGTTTTCCTCTGCATTGATCAAGGTGGGAATATGCCTTAGTAAAGGAAAATCAGTAGCATCCCTCTCTTGTGTGAATTGCTTTTGATAAAAGTCAATGGATTCAACAACTATAGCCTCTTCTTCTTCTAACAATACCCCCTGTTTGTTCTGAATTCTCTGCAAGTGTAGCCTCTTTCTTCTGCCCTTTACTATACTATAAAAGAATTTGGTATTTCTATCTCCATTATCAAATCATTCATAACCAGCTTTTTGTTGCCAATAGATTTCTTCAAAGTGAAGATATCTTTTAAATTCAGCTTCATCCTTCTGCAAAACTGCTCTATTAATTTAATTTGGTACATCTTCAAACAATTTCTCTTTGATTCTCATTATATCCTCCCTGATGATTAATTTTTTGAAAATGTTTCCATATGTATCCTTGCTCCATCTAGTTAGACTAGTTTTAACCCTTTTAATATTCTCCTTAAAAGCTATAAAATGAGTAATAGTATTAGTAACCCAATTTTGTCTCATGACCTCCTTATAATCTTTGTGCTCTGTCCATAATTTTTGGAACCTGAATGGTTTCTTCTTTATAGGGTTAGTTTCTTCACAAGTAATAAACATATGGGCATGATCTGCTCCAGTCCTTGGTAAATGTTCCACCTCAATGTGATTGAACCAATTGCCCATCTCTTGATTGATGAGTATTCTGTCCAACCTCTCAAATATACAATCACTACCTGCTCTACCATTCCACCATGTAAATGGACTCCCTTTGTATTGGACTTTAGATAGTTCACAAGTTTCAATACAACAATCAAAATCCTCATGATCAATATCTTCTACCGTAAGACGCCCTATCTTTTCTTTAGCATTCAATACAACATTAAAATCTCCTCCAATAAGCCAAGAGCTATTCATGTCATCTGCCAAGTGATATATATCCTCCCACAACGATACTCTTTCAACAACACTACACTTGGCATACACAATAGTGACATAAAAGTTGTGTTATTGAGTCTGGTGCTATAACTTAAGAGTCAACTGTTGATCTGTGTTACTAACAACTATAATGTCAAAATCATGATTTGTAAAAACCCATATTTTTCCATTACAATTAGAAGTAGAAAAAGGCATTCTCAACCTCCTTCTATACTTGTTGATATGTCTACTGTCTTGAAAAGGCTCTAGAAGAACAATAAATGAGAACTTGTGAAAATTGTGTAACATCTGAACCCTTTGAAACACTTGTTGTGACTTCATTGACCTTATATTCCAAATAAATGATTTCATCATCTATTATAAGCTTTATATCCCTTTGGTTGTATTCTGATGGGTTGAGCACTATCTCCATTCCCTTGTTTCTTTTCTCTCCTTGCCGCCTTCAAGATTCTAGGAGATAAATCTGCCTCCTTGTATGTGAGCCAAAACATCATCATCATCATCCTTGTTTACTTTAGTAGTCACTCCTAGGCCTTCTATCTCCAACAATGCATTCTCCTCCACATTATGAGTATTAATATCATGGAGAACTTTGTTTGGATATTCCCTTATAGGAAGGATTTGTGCTTCTTCAATTTGACAATCTGTAGGATCGACTACTATTGCCAACTTATTATCAATATTCCCTCTATCTTCCCTTCTCTTTTCATTGCAGATTTGAGGAGTTTGACTGTTGTGTTTGTTATAAACTACCACTGCCCAACTATCTCTACAAGTTTGTTGTTTATCTTCCATATTAACTGATTCATGATTTTCATTGCCATCCTCATTTTCATGTGTATTGTGTTGCTGATTTTGATCCATATTGTCATGCTGCATAGGCATTGTAGATGTCGAGGTTTCTCCTTGCAAAACCTGTCCAAAGGACCTGGTCACCTATTCTTTTGCTGAAATGGGCTGCTCCTTTTCTACCTCTTGTCTTGCTTTGTATTAATATTGGAATTGCTGCCTATGTTGAAATCTGCCCGTGTGATCTCCTCTTGCGTGAGAGCATCAAAAGAGTTCTTTGTAGTGACTGTCATTTGATTATCATGTTTCTCCTTATTACTTCTATTTTTTCTATTATCTCGCACCACATTCCAGTGTCCAGGATCCCCAACTACTTTGCCGCTTGAGAGAACTTTAGCTTTCCCTTTTTGAAATGTGTGAACTGGACCAATTTTCTCTTGAGCAACTTCTTTCGGTTGCTGATCATTGTTTTTTGTTTTGACATATTTGTGTTTCTACATTCCTCTTTGTTATCACACTGCATCTTGCATTGTATACAATATTGCGGAATGTAATCATAATTTATAGTAATCATATTAGTCCTTATTTCTCCAGTGACTTGATTTTCTATCTGCATCTCCACTGCCTTCAGAAAATCACCTTTTAAATCCACCATCACCTTCACACGTGCACAACTTGGTCTAGTCTTATTAATGGTTGCTTGATCTAGTTGGATCGGTTTACCCACTGCTGATGCTAAAGAAAATAAACATTCTTTGACAAAAAAAGTGGGTAATAGGTTACGAAACGAGATCCACGCCATTGCCATTGATGTTTCCTCATTAACCTTAAACCTAGAGTCATAGATTAGTGTACACAGAAGATATGAATTTCCATCTCTGCTTGTGATGTAGAATGCCCCCTTTGATACCATATTAATAAAATCTTATTGTTGAGTCAGACGTATAAGAATGTGTTTGCTGCGGAGTAATCCAATTTGACATCCTCCCCTAATTTCACATTGTTGAGGAATAATTTTCCTCAGTTCCTCCAAGTCAGACCATTCATATGTAAACTTTCCGATCACTGCAAATTGTAGATCTTCAATTTGATTCATCCTTTCTACCTCTTCTTCTGTCCATTTTACTTGCGGTATTCCTCCAACTACTGAAACTTCTTTGCGCAATGCTTCATTTGTTTTCTGTTTCGTTTGATTGAGAGAATTGGCAAATCGCCGTCATCATTTGACAACTTCATTTCAACAATAAATTAATTACTGGATAAAAAATAAAAATAAATAAATAAGAAAAAGATTAATTTTTATAGTCAAATCTCTTTAAAACAACAATTAATTAGGACTACCAATTGTGATAATAATTGAAAATCACTACACTTACTACCTTTATATCGACACTTAATTCAAATATATTATGTTAGTAACAAATATAAATAAATATTCAAACTATATAGTATATATTATGACTCGATAGGCAAACACAACAAACTCTAAGTAGTACATCTCTAGGATACAATCAACAATGACATTTGCGTGCGTGAATATTTGACTATGCTAACTCATATTATTGATCACTAATTTTCCAAAACATTTAGCCAATTGAACCTGGAAAGACTGAAAAATATTTCTCCATATTGAACACACTCTTATTTAGGAAGGAGAAAACAGTGGCGTTACTGCATGTTATAAAGTATTTTTGTTACATGGGATAAATCCACTTACTTCAGAGACTTTCCTCACACTAGCATTATTTGTAGTAGCTTGTATATGTGATTTAATCTACGATATTATGTGATTATCTATTTTGAGATATTACTCTTATAGATCAAATTTGATTGTATGCTTGAGGTAAATTAGTCAAGTTTGGTGATTTTCTAGGTTTTTAAAAATTGGAAATATAAATCATATTTAGAAAAAATACATTCAAATTCTAAAAGATATTTGCAAAAACTATGGTCAACTCCAACTTTGAAATTTAAAATAAAGTGAATATATTTTGTTGTATATAGTTTCATGTCAAAATACCCACTCGATATTATCCGAGATGTATACATAGATCTTTCACCTATTTGTGAAGACCATAAATAAAGAAATTACAGAAATTAAACTTCAAAATACTTTAACATGAAATTAAATTTTATTCGCTTGGGCATATTTTTTTCATTTCCTCCCAACAATCAACCAACATAGCAATTTTTATTATCTTCCTACCAGGAAGAAAATAAAAATCGAAGATACCTACAATTAAAGAAGTTGCCTTTAATGATACAACTTCTTTTATCATAAGTATCTTTGATTTTATTTTCTTCCCTGTAGGAAGATTATAAGAATTTCTATAGGTCATTGTTAGGGCTAAGGCCGGGGTTCGGTCTTTCATTACATTGGAACATGGATTCAGATTTGGGGTTATGGTATTTGCAAAATTTATGTCTAAATATTTTTGGAATAATAAGTGCCATAGAGAGGTCTTACTACATTAACTAAAGAAAGCTTGGTCAAGTGATTAGATAACATGGAAAATGGCGTCATTGTCTGATGATGATATTGACAAGAGCGAAAGATCTGCATGAAGTTGGAGAATGTGCAACACCATATAAGAGGAATTGAAGCACAAATGCGAGATGCTATATGATACATCCTTGCCTCGTAATCTAGTATCTTGCACTTGAGCATCAATTTCTCTCAGATAGTGTCTCACATTCTTTAACTCCATACAAATCTCTCACCTCCTATCAACATCATCATTAGAAAATGGTACCATTTTTGTTGTTATTTAATAGCCGGACCAAGAAAAATAGATTTTTCTTTATTTAATATAGTTAGATGTATAGAAAAATTCTATAATTACTGAACAACTCTTTTGAACACCTTTGAGCCTTACCTTTCTTTGGAAGAACCTTGATAAACCCTAGACCTTACTTGATCCACTACCTATAATCCTCTTGATTTGTAGTTTAGTGAATAGCCAACTTAGGAAAAAATGCCTAAGTTGGGGGTGTGATGAAAAGGAAAAGGAGAAGTAAAGAAGTGCTATAAGTAGTCTTCCTTAACCCATAGTGTTGCAGAACAATGGAACCCTCCAAAAAAATGTGGAATAAAGTACAGAGGAAATTTGGGTTCCAATGCAATTCATGGAAGGTGAATAAAGAGGTGACTTAGAAGCACTAGAAAAAGAATTGATAAAGGAGAGGAAAGGAATGTCTTGAGAATACCACATCTCACGAGGAAAAAGTCACTAAGCCTAAATGACCATACATTTGCACTCAGCCCCATTACAAGCCTTAGAAAGACCCTTTTGATCTTGAGTAAGCCGGATCGAAAGTTTGGAAAATAAGGGCAAACCTATGGGTGAAAACATGCATTGTGTTCCTCTTTTTGAGTGTGAGCATTGTATTTGATTCCTGATCTTAAATTGACTCATATATGTGTGTGAATATGGAATCATTCTTTGTGCGGGGGGATTTAGATATTTTTGTTGAGCTTGAACTTGCACAAGTAGCAAGTATTGCGAGCATGAAAATCTTTGGTGATGGTGTGTCACAATTTGAATCTTTGAGTACACAATTGATCCTTGCATAAGTAAATTGAGTCTTGTTGTGTGCATTCATGATTTAGTCTTGTGTAGCACTGTTTGAGGCACCCTTTTTGAACGGCTGAACTTGAGTTTGCTTGAGGGCAAGCAAAAATTTAAGTTGGGGGTGTTGATGAGTCCACAAATTGGACTCATTTAGGGATTTATTTTAATGTAAATAGTGTCCTTGAATGCTTGTTTTATCTCAATACCTGATTAAAATGCTGAAGTTTCAGGTATTTGAAGTTTTAGTGGAAGCATGGACACTTAGGCGCAAAACAGAGCAAATAGGGCTGAAAAGAACAAGAAATGGAATCCTGCGGATCGCCGAGTTTAACTTGAAGAGTTGTCGAAACGACATGAACCGCCCTTCGTTCCAGTACGCGAAGCCTTGAAGGAAGTGGATCAAAAGGTGAGGAAAGGAGCAGTCGGCGAATCGCCGATAAGTTCCGCGAAGCAATACTGTACCACCCAATGATCCAGAATGCGAGGATGCTAAAGGCAAGACAATGAAGGCGATGAGCTGACCAAAGGGAGGATCGCCGAGTTCATCGACGATCTCGACTAATGTCGCGAACAATCCTCTGCAACACAATATGTGAAAACTATAAATACTATTTAGAATTGTAGTCTTAAGAGGGATTCGAGTGTGGAACAATTATTATTATTATTATTTTCACTTTAGAACATATTTTAGCGGATATTTTTCTCTCAAGTTTGGAGAGGGTTTTTGTGGAGACTTGAAGAAAGGAGTTCTTCTTCCCCAAGTTGGAAGTGGGTCTTCTCTATTCATCTTCCTTTGCTTAATTCAAGGTTTAATTTCTTATACCTAGTTGATTTCATTATCATGTTAGGTATAATTTCTTATTTTTTGATGTGTGGCTAAAAACCCCATTATTGGGGTGTGATTTAGCAAATATGGGTTGATATTCTTGTTGGGTCTTGCTTGTTGATAGGTTAGATGTATTTTAATGGTGATTTCACCTAGTGGTTGTGGTTTAATCTAAAGGGTTCGTAGTTGCAAATACAAAGCCACCCCCGAGAGGGAGGTCGTGAAACCAAAACCACTAGACTGATGGCTTAAGGAGTGGGTCGACATGAGGTTCAGCCTGAGAGGGTGAGCCCTAGTCCCATATCCTAACACTCAGCTCGAGAGAGTGAGTGGGGTAAGGCGTAGGCTGGTCTTCATGCGACAAATGGGTGTCCGAGAGGAACGCATTTGAAATGGGGTAAGTTGCCCGAGAGGGAACTTATTTCCATTTAAAGTTTTGCCTAGTCACTATTGTCTTGCAAATGTCCTATCGAAAGCATGCACCCAACAATTTATCTCAACTTGTATTGCGGTCACATCCCAAGAACCTTTTCCCATACTTGATTTTCTTGTTTATTTTGTTGTTTTAGTACTTGTTACAAAACCCCCTTTGATATTTTGATACTCTTGTCTCACCCCCTTTAATTTACAATGTCTTTTATCGCAAATGTCTTTAACTACGACTAACTTGAATGAAATTCTAATTGGTTATTAATTCTCAAAATCGCTCCCTTGGGACACGACCCCAACCCTCAGTTGGGCTACTATATTATTGACGATCGTAGACACTCATACCGTAGGTTAGTGTCATTGGTCACGATAAGCATCACGTACTGGTAGGCATCATTGGTCAACCCGATTCCCACCGCATAATATAAGAAATGGACTAGTAGGAACATGCAATAAGACTATTCATTCCTCCACCTTCATATCCTCCTATCATTTCCATTTCTAAATACTTTAGCATATACTATACGCTTGAATCTAGCCCTTTTACTCGCTCCTTTATTGATCGTAACTCAACCATTCTACCTCTTAGAAGAGTTCCCGAATACAACCACTACCAGTTAGGACAACTATTTGCGACGTACCCTTACTTCTTCCACATCACCAATCAACCCTTGACTCCATAGCACTATCAAGGCTTGTTAGCCGTTTCAATACTAATCCCCTCCCCAGATAATACCTACCCTTTGACATTTACGACATAACACCACCCCAATTCTCAACTTAAGAACGCAGACCACCTCCCTAAAGTATGAATATATAGCAACACTTGGAAACTCAGCCTCCACTTACTATACCACATTCCGATTTGGGCCTGACCATTGTAGTTCATACAGTAACGAGACATATATAACAAAAAAACACAACTTATTAACATACATATACAGAAAGCATGGATCAAATATACGGTGCCCCTAAATGATAGACATAAATTACTGTCAAATCTCTCAAAAACAACAATTAATTAGGACCACCAATTGTGATAACAATTGAAAATCACTACACTTACTACCTTTATATCGACACTTAATTCAACTATATTATATTACTATCAAATATAAAGAAATATTCAAACTATATAGTATATATATGGCTCGATAGACAAACACAACAAACTCTAAGGAATACATTTCTAGGGAGATACAATCAACAACGACATTTGCGTGCGTAAATATTTGACTATGCTTACTCATATTATTGATCACTAATTTTCCAAAACATTTAGCCAATTGAACCTGAAAAGACTGAAAAATATTTCTCCATATTGAACACGCCCTTATTTAGGAAGGAAAAAATAGTGGTGTTATTGCATGTTATAAAGTATTTTTGTTACATGGGATAACTTCACTTACTTCGGAGACTTTCCTCACACTAACATTATTTGTAGTAGCTCATATATGTGATTTAATCTACGATATTATGTGATTATCTATTTTGAGATATTACTCTTATAGATCAAATTTGATTGTATGCTTGAGGTAAATTAATCAAGTTTGGTGATTTTCTAGGTTTTTAAAAATTGGAAATATAAATCATATTTAGAAAAAATACATTCAAATTCTAAAAGATCTTTGCAAAAACTATGGTCAAACACAACTCCAACTCCAACTCCAACTCCAACTTTGAAATTTAAAATAAAGTGAATATATTTTTTTGTATATAGTTTCATGCCAAAATACCCACTCGATATTATCCGAGATGTATACACAGATCTTTCACCTATTTGTGAAGACCATAAATAAAGAAATTACAGAAATTAAACATAAAAGACTCTAACATGAAATTAAATTTTATTCTCCTGTGCATATTATGTTCATTTCCTCCCAACAATCAACCAACATAGCAATTTTTATTATCTTCCTACAAGGAAGAAAATAAAAATTGAAGATACCTACGATAAAAGAAGTTGCCTTTTATGATACAACTTCTTTTATCATAAGTATATTTAATTTTATTTTCTTCCCTGTAGGAAGATTATAAGAATTTCTATAGGTCGTTGTTAAGGTTAGGCCGGGGTTGGGTTCTTCATTAGATTGGGACATGGATTCAGATTTGGGGTTATAGTATTTGCAAAATTTATGTCTAAATGTTTTTTGGAATAGTAAGTGTCATAGAGTGGTCTTATTATATTAACTAAAGAAAGCTTGGTCAAGTGATTAGATAACAGGGAAAATGGCGCAGTTGTCTGATCATGACATTGACAAGAGCAAAAGATCTGCACGAAGCTGGAGAATGTGAGACACCGTATAAGCGGAATTGAAGCACAAATGCAAGATGCTATATTATACATCCTTGCCTCGTAATCTAGCATCCTGCACTTGAGCATCAATTTCTCTCAGATAGTGTCTCACATTTTTCAACTCCATGCAAATCTCTCGCCTCCTATCAACATCATCATAAGAAAATGGCATCATTTTCATTTTTATTTAATAACAGGACCAAGAAAATAGAGTTTTCTTTATTTAATACAGTTAGATGTATATCTCTGTTGTGATATATACTATTAACCATGTGTTTAGATATAGTATTTATTATAGAATAATTATTTATTCAATTTTAATAGATCATATATTCGTTTATGGTGTATGTTTACTTATATAGTAGATGATTTAGTGTATAGAGTTTAAGCTTATACATAAAGGATTAAATCATCGGTTCTTATAAGTATAAAGTTTTTTTTTCTCACAATCTAAGATAGAAATTGGACAAGCCATCGGTACGATTGTAGAATAAGATTATATGTAGTTTATCTTGATTACGGGAATGATATAATTCCAACTTCTTGTGCTAGTGCATTTTGTATGTATTGAATGGGACCAAGTAGAGATAGTTGCTTTAGACTGACTGACAAAAACATATTCTCTAAACTATTAAATGTACTTATATTCTTAATCTTGATATAACTATTATGATCTGTATATGTTAATTATCGTTTTGATTTATTAAAAGGTGATATTTTAAGATGGGTCAATATGCCTAGTAGATTGGATGATAATAATGTATATTGGTGAAATAGTGAGTTAGTTGACGGAATCCATGTCTCAATAAAGAGATTGATAATATGTCTTTTTGAGAAGCTTATAAGTTTTCATCGTGTCAAACCTTGCAAGTGGATTTATGAATCCAACACATGAAATAAGTAAGGCAGTGCTTTAAAAGAAATTGATCATTGAATTAAATTCGTTAGTAATTTAATTTATTGATTAGTATCTGTAATCTTAACATAGAGAATCACATATGTGTTTAACGGGGACTTTCGAAGTAGCCACCAACGGAGCCACTCACGGACCGCAGGTCCAACGACGGGTCATGGATGGGCAGTCGTAGGTCCTGGTCTGGGAGTTGAGTTTTAGTATTCAGTCCACAGAGTGCCAGGATGGACCGTAGTCCAGTTCACGGACCGTAGGTGGAAGATCAGGGAAGTCTAACCAAGTGTGGAACCACGGAGCAGACGATGGACCGTAGGTCGACCCACGGGCCGTCCTACACATCCGTCCATGGAGATCAGAAAGTTTAAGGTTCCACTACCTGATTAATTTTTCCAAGGGTTGAACCACGGAGGGGGAACTATGGAGCATAGGTCAACCCATGGTTCGTAGGTTGTGCCGTCGACAGAAGCCACGTTCTAGCAATTTATATCCTTATTTTTTTCTGTTTTATTTAGGATTTGTTTTCTATAAATAGGAGTAGTAATCCTCATTTTTAGGGTTAGACATTATTGTAAACTTCTAGTTTTTGGTTTTTGGGAATTCATTTGCAAACTCTTAGCAATTTGATTTCCAGAATTCGTGTGATACAATTTTCACTTTGAATTTCAATTCAAGTTTTGGGTTTTCATCTATTCTAACTGTAAGTTCATAAATTCTTTTAACCTAATTATGAATTGTGAACTCTCAAGCATGAGTAGCTAAATCCACAACTAGGGTTGTGGGAAATATGAACAATTAACAAAGTATGAATAATAATTAAGTGATTCTTGAATAGTGTTTATGCATGTATTGTTAATCCTTTCGTTTTAAAGTCTTTTTAACGGTTGCAA
The DNA here is from genome assembly GCA_029582545.1 of Solanum lignicaule. Lineage (NCBI taxonomy): Eukaryota > Viridiplantae > Streptophyta > Magnoliopsida > Solanales > Solanaceae > Solanum > Solanum lignicaule. The sequence continues at coordinate 18,433 of JAJOOF010008202.1, read as the reverse complement.
AATGTTAGAACTTGCATCGTTCCTACTTGTCGGACCAAGGAGGAAATGAATGACAAAAGGATTAAACAACAGAGATTTAGTGGATTCTATCTAATAGTCTAGTGTCAATTGGAGTGAGGGTGAAAAATAAGCCATACATTGATATGATGACTATATTGAGGTAAATTTAAGGGTTAGTAAAGCATACACCCGTAGCCAGACCAAGGTGCATGGTGAAATTCCCTACTTGGAGGACCAATCATTTAGGGATACCTAACTTACAAACTTTGCATGTAAAACACTAGGAAAGGATTACTATTATTAGGATTATTGCGTTAAAAACTTGTGGGGAACACATACCCTAGTTTCTTTGTCATATTGATAAACCAAAGTTTGGATCTTGTCCACTTGTCACTTAAGGATTTAAATTTGTTACTTACTTAGAAAATCCCCCCTGTTTACTTTTCTCGAAAATTGTTTGACTAAACGGAGATAATAGCGAGTTAAGTTTAAGTTTGAACCATATTCCTCGTGGGATCAACCCCAACCTACAAGTTGGGTTCTTTATTTGACAACGATCGCTTATACTTCTTTAGGGATGTGTAATTTGAGTGTATCAACTATCTCTTTTTAGAGAAAACCTTTTCAATAATAATCTCAAAGTTGAGGAAGAAGAAATGTATTCTTTAAAACATAATGAGCTAACTATATTTTGGGAGTAGTATTGAGCACCGATATGAGGGAGAGTTCTAACAACTCACAACCGCCATAAACCATGTAGCCAACGTGGGTAGAAAAGGGTCATACTTTTTAGATGATTCCTTAATGCATTTTTAGCATAGACTAGAAGATCCACTTAGTTGAGGAGTTATATACCTAGGCAAAGTATAGGACAGTTCTGGCAGCGTCCCCTAGACGCTGAATCATCATATAACTCATAGTGATGGTTGTCAGTTAGAGAATCTTCCAAACAAAGTTTACTTTGAATTTTTCCATATAAGCAAAGTTTATTTTGTATTTTCTAATACATTGAGTTGTTATCTATTATTTTAAAAGTTTTATTTATATTTCATTACTGTTATTACTTTATATTGAATTGAGTTGAGGTTGAGTTGAGTTGAGATGAGGTAACTTGTTCCTTCACTTCCACTTCAAGCTTATGCCATATTTTAGATTTCCCCTCACATGCTCGTGCATTCAATGTACTGACACCATTTGGTCTGCATCATTTTATGATACAGATACAGGTAACCAGGATCAGTAACCAGCGCTTCATTGATCCAGTTGAGTTCTAGAGTTTTTTGGTGAGCCTCCTTGCTTTCAGAGGATTCCCTATTTACTTTAAGTTATTTCATTTTGTTATTAGGCTGTCGCGGGTCTTGCCCCGTCAACCATCTCAGTTAGTAGAGGCTTCATAGATAGATAGACAGTAGTTCATGAGTCTTTTCCATTTTCAGTAATAAATGTTTGAAGACTTGTGTTGCCTCTTTGGCCAGTTGAATGTTCCTTTACAACATTCTGAGTTTATTACATGACTTTATTTTTTGAGTTCTTTTAATGTTGAGTAAGTCTTTCGCTAAGAGTTAAGCCAGGCCAAACGTTCGCTTGGGGCCAACAGTGGTTCTCGAGTGTCGGCCACGTCCAGGGTGTAGGCTTGGAGCGTGACAAACATGGTATCAGAGCAAAGAGTTCAAAAGTCCGAGGGTGTCTATGAAGCCGTGTCAGTAGAGTCCTAGTTATCAATGTGAAGTGCGCCACATCTATAATTAGGAGGCTGCGACATTTAGGAACTATCTCATTTATTTCATACTCTTTTCATGCGATAGAGTTCATCTCCATAAAAGCTTCTTTCTAACACGTGCTTGTGCGTATCTGTCAGATCACACCTCCACAAAGAGCTGTCCGAGGTCATCCTGCTAGAAGGAATGTTGAGGATTAACGGGTACCCAATGCACAAGAAGTGCAACCCCAAAGAGAGGTCACTAATGTTGAGTTTTGGGATGCTATCTGGATGTTGAGTCAAGTGGTGGCCAACCAAGCTGGTCAGTGATGCTTATCGTGACCAACAACACTACCCTACGGTATGAGTGTCTACGATCGTCAATAATATAGTTACCCAACTTAAGGTTGGGGTCGTGTCTCAAGGGAGTGGTTTTGAGAAATAATAGAAAAATAAAATTTAGTTCTAATTAGTCGTAGCTAAAGACATTAACGAACAAAAACATTGTAAATTAATGGGGGTGACACAAAAGTGTCAAATATCAATTTGGGGTTTTGTCACAAGTAGTAAGAACAACAAAACTTAACAAGAAAATCAAGTATGGGGGAGAGTTCTTGGGGTGTGACCGCAATATAAGTTGAGATAAATCGTTGGGTACATGCTTTTGATAGGAAATTTACAAGATAATAGTGACTAGGCTAAGCTTTAGATGGAAATAAGTTCCCTCTCGGGTAACTTACCCCGTTTCAAATGGGTTCCTATCAGATACCCACTTGCTGCATGAAGACCAGCCTACGCCTTACCCCACTCACTCTCTCGAGATGAGTGTTAGGATATGGGACTAGGGTTCACCCTCTCGGGCGGAATCTCATGTCGACCCACTCCTTAGGCCATCAGCCTAGTGGTCTTGGTTTCGCGACCTCTCTCTCGGGCAAGCCAAAAACACATGGGTGGTTTTGTATTTGCAACTAAAAACCATTAAATTAAACTACAACCACTAGGTGAAATCACCATTAAAATACATCTAACCTATCAGCAAGCAAAACCGAACAATAATATCAACAAATATTTGCTAAATCACACCCCAAGAATGGGTTTTTTATCCACACATCAAGAAATAACAAAATACACCTAAAATGACACTAAAATCAAATGGGTATAAGAAATTAAACCTTGAATTAAGCAAAGGAAGAAGAATGGAGAAGACCCACTTTCAACTTGGGGAAGATGAAATCCTTCTCTCTTCAAGTCCCCCACAAAACCTTCTCCAAACTTGAGAGAAAATATCCCAAAAAGTACTATTCTATTCTGGAAATTAAAATAAATGTTCGACTCATAAATTTAATAATAATTTTAGTATTTATAGACTTCAGAAAATAGTGCTAGCAGATCTTTCGGCGAGGTTAGTCGATGTCACCAAATGACTCGGCGACTCACCCTTCTTCTGTTTCATCGCCGTTCTATGCTTGCCTTTAGCATCTTCACGGTCTGGACCATTGGGCGGTATAGTACTGCTTCGCGGAAATATTTGGCGAAGCGCCGACTGGTCCTTTCATCGCCTTTTGATCTTTCTTCTTCAAGGCTTCGCGCACTGGAACAAAGGGCGGTGTGAATCCCTTGGCGAATCGCCAAGTGTGCTTGGCGATGCTCAGGCTTCAACTTCTTCGTTCTTTTCAGCCCTTTTGTTCCTTTTTGCGCCTAAGTTTCCATGCTTTCAATAAAACTTCAAATACCTGAAACTTAAGAGTTTTCATAAGATATTAAGACAAAATAAGCATTCGAGGACACTATTCTTATCAAAATAAAGTCTTAAATGAGTCCAATTTGTGGACTCATCAGTCAGCAGAGAGGGGATCGATAAGATGTGGTTGATATATCCAGAGTTCGTGAGTTCTTAAGCATGAATCCTCCAAACTTCACCAGTTCAAGTGTTCTGAGGATCCAAAAAACTTTGTGGAAGTGTTGAAGAAATTTTTTGAGGTTATGCATGTTGCTGATGCTGAGCGAGTGGAACTAGCTGCATACCAACTGAAGGGTGTTGTTAGAGTATGGTTCGATCAATTGAAGAAGGGTAGAGCTGAGGGTGCACTAATTGTGAGCTGGGCTGTGTTTGAAGAGGCCTTCTTGGGGAGTTTTTTTCCCCGTGAGCTAAGAGAGTTAACGATAAGGGAATTCTTCACTCTTAAGCAGAAATCCATGAGTATGCATGAGTACAACCTCAAGTTCACCCAACTTTCCTGCTACGCTCCTGAGATGGTTGTTGATATGAGGAGCATGATGAGTTTATTTGTTTCTAGGCTGTCTCGTCTATCAAGCAAAGTGGGTAAGGCAACTATGTTGATAAGAGACATGGGCATAGAAAGAAGTATTATCTATGTGCATCAGGTTGATGAAGATAAGCTGAGAGATAGAGAAGAGTTCCGAAATAAGAAAGCTAAAACTACTGGGAACGAGTCTGAACAATGGAAGAGTAATGCAAACTAGTCGTCTTTCCAACAAAAGCAAAATGGACCTGCTCCATCGTCTGCTAGTGCACATGCACCATGGAACAGAGGTGATTTCAAGAATCAGAATTCACAGAATTTTAGAGCTAGACCTTCATAGTCTCATGGTACTATGGCACAAGGAGGTAATCGGACTCCTGCATGTGCTAAGTGTGGTAGAAACTGATATACGTGAGTTTATAGTATTTTTTATTCGTTTCACGTAGATTTTGGGTGTGTGTTGGGCTATTTTGTTAGTAGAAATAATGTTTTCTGTGTAATTCTTGCAGGAAATAGGCTTGGATGCGGGTGATGAAGATGCAAGATGGAAAGTGCAGAAGTTGCCCATGACGGAACAATCCACAGACCGTAGGTCTATCAACGGGCCGTAAGTGGGAAGTCATAGGTCTTGGTCTGTAAGTTGAGTTTCAGTATTCAAACCACAGACTCACAGGACGGATCGTAGTCCAATCCACAAACCGTAGGTGCGCAAGCGTAGGTGGAAGATCAGAGAAGTCTGACCAAGTATGGAACCACTGAGGCATCAATGGACTGTAGGTCGACCCACGGGCCATCCTGCACATCTATTGATTGAAGATCTGAGAGTTGAGAGTTCCAGTACCTGATAATTTTTCCAAGTGTTGAGCCACGAAAGGGGACCTACGGACTGTAGCTCAATCCACGGTCCGTAGGTCGTGGCATCGATCGAAACCACGTTTGAGCAGTTTATTTCCTTATTTTGTTTCGTATTTAAGTTAAGGATTTGTTTTCTATAAATTGGAGTGGTAATCCTCATTTTGTTGGGTTAGACATTATTGTAAACTTTTAAGTTTTGTTTTTCGGGAATTAATTTGCAAACTCTTAGCAATTTGATTTCTTGAATTCATTGGATACAATTTTCACTTTGAATTTCAATTCAAGATTTGGGTTTTCATCTATTCTAACTGTAAGTTCATGAATTCTTTTAACCTAAATATGAATTGTGAACTCTCAAGCATGAGTAGCTAAATCCATAACTAGGGTTGTGAGAACCATGAACAATTAACAAAGTATGAATAATAATTAAGAAATTCTATAATAGTGTTTATGCATGTATTGTTAATCCTTTCATTTAGAAGTCATTTTAACGAGTGCACGCGTTAGAACACGCCTTGTTCTTACTTGCCGGACCAAGAAGGTAATGAATGAGAAAAGGATTAAACAACAGAGATTTGGTGAATGCTATCTAATAATTTGATGTCACTTGGAGTGAGGGTGAAAACTAAACTACATTGATATGCCGACTAATTTGGGGTCAAGGTAAGGGTTAGTAAAGCATACACCCGTAGCTGGACCAAGGTGCGTGGTAAAATTCCCTACTTGGAGGAGAAATCGCTTAGGGATACCTAACTTACCAACTTTGCATGTCTAACACTAGGAAATGATTATTATTATTAGGATTACTGCGTTAAGAAATTGTGGGGAACACATATACCCTAGTTTCCTTCTCGTATTGATAAACCAAAGTCTGAATTTTGTTTACTTATTACTTAAGCATTCAAATCTGTTACTTACTTACAAAATGCCCCATGTTTACTTTTTTCAGAAATAGTTTGACTAAACAAAGATAATAGTGAGTTAAGTTTAAGTCGAAACGATATTCCTCGTGGGATCGACTTCAACCTACAAGTTAGGTTCTTTATTTGACAACAATTGCTTATACTTATTTAGGGAGGTCTAATTTGGCATATTGAATTTTGGCACCGCTGTCGGGGAATACGACTTTTAGATTAATTTTAACTACATTATTGAGCTTCAGTCAAGTATTTCCCGATTTTGTGTTTTTTTTTTGTTTTTGTTTTCTATAGGTTCCAACTCTTGTGTATGCCAAGTACACGAAGTCGAGGTGAACCCTTAACCCCCTACGATCCTGAACTAAGAAATACTTTGAGAAATATGACAAATCTAGGGTACATAATAATCCATCAGAGAGGATCATAAGGATGAAGATGAATTGCAGCCTCCAGGGGTCATTAATGTTCCCGCTCAGGTTCATGGTGGTAATCTAATAAGAGATGTAGAATGGGTACAAAATCCGCTAGCACCTAGGTTGCATGATAACTACAAGGTTGACTACAATACAGTTGAATCAGAAAGGCCTATTGTTCTTCCTCCTCTACCTCCAGGGCATACATTTGTGGTGACCAGCAGTCTGATGCAAATGCTTACAACAAGAGGGTTGCTTTCTGGTCTGGCTTCAGAAGATCCATATGGTCACATGGCTAAATTGAGAAGTGTCTGTAAGAGTTGTGTGGGATGACTAGAATTGGATATGGATGTCATAGATTTGAGAGTCTTCCCTCTGTCATTGACCGGTGATGCTGCGGTGTGGTTTTCTGAGCTTCTATACAATTCGATTCATACATGGGACCAATTGCATAGGGTGTTCATGGCGATGTATTTTCCGGTGTCTAAGAAGCTAAATCACAAGGATAAACTGAACAATTTTGTAGTACTACCTGGAGAGTCTGTAAGCAGTTCATGGGATAAGTTCACTGCGTTCATAAAAAGTGTTCCGAATCACCACATAGATGATGAGTCACAGAAGGAGTACTTTTATAGAGAACATGATGACAATGGAAAGGCTGTGCTAGATACTATTGCTGGAGGATCATATGGTGAGTGCACTTTTGAGGAGATCGCTGAAAAACTAGAGAAGATTTCCTGGAATAATAAGGCATGGAGCACTAGAAAGGCTAATACTGGAAGGAGCACGTTCGTTGTTCAATCTACACCTAGTCAATCCAATGATGACATTCGTGAAGAGATGACTCAGATGAGAACATAACTGGGCTTGATATTGAAACACGTGAGTGAAAATGCAGAAAAGGTGAATGCGGTAAACTACTTAACTAGAACTCCACCACCGCCAGTTGAAGAATGTTACTATGAGGAGGATGCATATTTGGTTAATGATCAGACGGGGGGTTTCGAACGAATGCCCAAGGTTCCAACTCATATAATTGGCGCCAAGGTCAAGGAAAGCAAGGTCAAAACTATGGAAACTACAATCGAGAGGGAAACTATGTCAGGGATGGGAACTACAATCGTGAGAACAACTACAACCGGAACAACTATGGAAACATGAATGAGAGAGTTGGGCCCTATGTTCCACCTGATAATAGAGAATTTGGTAATAGAGAGGGTGGTAGTAGTATGTCACACATTGAGGATATGATGCAAAATATGGTGAAAAGGTTTGATGCAATTGACGAGAATGTGAAAGAGATGCGAAATGACTTGTCTAGAATCGGTCAAAAAGTTGATGTCCATGCAGTGTCAATCAAGCAACTTGAGCAGCAGTTTAGTCAGTTGTCCTCTACTGTGAACCCACGTCAGCCTGACACACTTCCTAGCAACACTATTCAGAATCTGAAAACTGATGGGTATTGTATGGCAGTCAGTACTCGCGAAGGTAAACAAACCATTCATCCCTCTATGCCGTCGAAGGTTGAAAGTGTGGTAGAAAAAGATACAGATGAGATTGAGGTTACCGGAGAGTCAAAAAATGCTAAAAAGGAGAAAGCAGAGGTGACCTAAAAAGTCGTTCCCATGCCTAGACCTCCACCTCCATTCCCACAGAGATTGGTGAAAAAGATTGAAGAAGGAAAATACCGCTAGTTCATAACTATGTTGAAACAACTTTCCATTAATGTTCCGTTGATAGAAGCTTTGAAGAAAATGCCTGGGTAAGAAAAATTCATGAAGGACTTTGTGACCAAAACGAGGGCTGTCAGTTTTGAGGATGAAGAAAGGTTACAACATTATAGTTCTATTGCTACGAGGTCACTAGTGCATAAGAAAGATGATCCTGGAGAATTTACTATTCCTTATACCATTGGGATGTTGCACTTTGCAAAGGCTTTGTGTGATTTGGGTGCTAGCATTAATTTGATGCCATTGTCGATCTACGAGAAGTTAGGTTTAGGGGCTCCAAAACCGACTACGATGCGTCTACTCATGGCTGATAGAACTGTGAAGAAGCCCATTGGTGTTCTCCAAGATTTCCTTGTGAAAGTGGAGTCGTTCATTTTTTTGGCGGATTTTGTGATACTTGATTGTGAGGTTGATTTTGAGGTTCCCATTATCTTAGTGAGACCATTCCTTGCTACTGGGCGTGCCTTAGTCGATATGGAGAGAGGGCGGATGAAGTTCCGATTGAATAATGAGGAGGTAACTTTTAATATTTGTAGGTATATGAAGTAGGAAAGCGATCTTAAGTCGATATCAGTGGTGAATCATATTGTGGAGCAAGGTTTTCTCACAGGCTTCAGATCATTGAAGCTTCACTGTTTTCTGAGTCAACTTTGTCAAAGGAGATGAAATAGATGAAAATTCCTCGATGACCCTTTTATAGTATCCAGCCAACCCCAAGAAACTCCTAATATCAGTTGGAGATGTGGGTCTAGGCCAATTCTGCAGTGCCTCTATTTTCTGAGTATCAACTTGAATTCCCTCTCCAGACACAATGTGGCCTAAGAATGCCACAGACTCAAGTCCAAAACTCACACTTAGAGAGCTTGGCATACAACTCTCTCTTTTTTAAAGTCTGGAGAACTATTCTGAGATGACTAGTATGATCTTCTTCATTCCTTGAATAGATTAGTATGTAATCAATGAAGACGATAACAAACATATCTAAATAAGGTTTGAATACTTTATTCATAAGGTCCATGAATGTTGCAGGCGCATTGGTCAAACCAAATGACATAACCAAAAACTCATAATGACCATAACGGGTCCTGAATGTTGTCTTGGGAATATCACATCACCTTACTTTCAACTGATAGTAGTCAGATCTTAGGTCAATCTCAGAAAAACAAGAAGCACACTGAAGTTGATAGAAAAGATCATCAATTCTCGGAAGAGGATACTTGTTCTTGATGGTAACCTTGTTCATTGGCGGTAATTTATACACATCCTAAGGGAACCATCTTTCTTCCTCCCAAACAAGACCGGAGCGCCCCAAGGTGAGACACTTGGTCGAATATAACCTTTCTCTAATAGATCTTTCAACTGCTTTTATAACTTTTTCAACTCTACTGGTGCCATTCTATATGTCGGAATAGAGATAGGACGAGTATCTGGAAGAACATCTATACCGAAGTCTATCTCTCTCTCAGGAGAGACTCCGGGAAGATCATCTGGGAAGACTTCTAGAAACTCTTTTACTACTGAAATTGACTTAATATGAGGTATCTCAACACTAGAGTCATTAACTCGGACTACGTGATAGACACACCCCTTGGAAACTAACTTTCTTGCCTTAAGGTACTAAACAAAACGACCCTTAGGCATTGCTGAACTGCTCTTCAACTCTATAACTAGTTTACTGGAAACTGGCACTTGACTACTCGAGTTCTACAATCTATTGATGCATAATAGGCATGAATCCGGTCCATACCTAGAATGGCATCAAAACCTACCATGTCTAACTCAACTAAATCAGCCATGGTACTCTTGTGATTGATAAAAACGGAACAATCACGATAGACTCTTTCAGTTAGAATAAACTCACCATCACGTGTAGAAACATTGAAGGGCTCAAGAAGTTGCTCAGAAATAACATCAAAATTGACGACTTGGATCATACCAGTGACAAAATATGGTGAATCCTCTTGTTCTCGACGACTAGAGATAACATATAGATGGTTTCCTTCTCCGCCTGCCCTTGAAGTAGCTCATCTATATGCAGCTATATCTGGTGGAGCAACTGAAGAAGACTAGGCTCTATTGCCCCCATTACCATTAATCTGTCTACTCTTAGGACACTCTCTCATAACATGACCATTTTGGCCACACTTGAAGCAACTGTTGGAGCCATCACGACACACCTCTGAGTGGCTCATACCACACTTAGCACATGCAAGAGTCTTAGTACCCCCTTGTGCCATACTACCTATCGAATGCGCAGGTCTAGCTATGAAGTTTTGAGAATTCTGACTATTGTACTCACATTTGTTCCTTGGTGCAGGTGCACTAGAAGATTATGGAGCAGGTCCTTTCTGCTGATGTTGGAAAGAAGACCGGTTCGCATTACTATTTTACTGCCCGGATTCATTCCCTAATGTCTTAGCCCTATTATTCTCAAACTCTTCTCTATCCTTCAGCTGGACCTTCTCAACTTGTTGCACATGGATCATCATCCTTGCTATGCCCATGTAACCTATTAGCATGGCTGCCTTACTTTCGTTACTTGATAGACGAGTCAACCCAACTACGAATAAACTCATCATGCTCCTCATGTCAGCAACAATCTCTTTGCTTCTCTTAGCTCACAAGGTAAGAAACACCTCATAAAGGCACTCTCGACCATAGGCCAGCTCAAAATTGGTTATGCGTAAGCAAGAGTTAGAAAGAGGCTTTTATAGAGATACGCTCTATCGCACGAAGTGAGTACGAAAGAAGTGAAGGAATTCCTAAATATAATGTTGCATCCTCCTAATTATAGATGTGGCGTGCTTCACATCGATAAATAGGACTCTACAGACATGGCTTCATAGACTCCCTAAGACTTTTGAACTCTGTGCTCTGATACCAACTTTGTCACTCCCCGAGCCTACACCCTGGACGTGGCCGACACTCGAGAACCATTGCTGTCCCCAAGCGAACACTTGTACTGGTTTACTTACTTAACGGAAGACCTTACCCAAGATAAATACTTTTAAAACAAGTACACTGAACTGCTCAAAATATAACTTAAAATGTATTATAATAACATTCACTGCCAAAGTGGCAACTCAAGTCTCAAGTTAACTGAAAAGGAAAAGTAAAGACTAATGAACTAACATAACTAACTATGTATATGAATCCTCTAAATAACTTAGATGGACGTCGGGACAAGACCCACGACATCCTAATGAACAAAAATACTGAAAGCAATAAAAGGATCCTTCGGAAAGCTAGGAGGCTTACCAACTGACTCTGAGTGCTCAACTGGATCAACGAGGCATTGAATACTGATCCTGAGTACCTGCGTGTGCATCATAATAAGATGTAGGCCAACTGGCATCAATACATTGAATGTACGAGTATACGAGTTGGAATGCTAAATATAACTTAAGGTTGAAAACAATCTAAAAGAAACACTTAACTTGGATTTACTCAACTCCTGAATAACTTAACTCAATATAAAACAATAAAACACATGCAATATATAAAAAGCCTTTAAAACAGTAGAAAACAACTTAGTTCGTTAAAGAAAATGCAATAACAAATTCAACTTTACTCATATAATAAAGTAATATAGTTTCTGTGGGAGTTTCTCTAATTGACAACCACCACTATGAGCCTAAGTGGTGATACATAGTCTTGCCCATGCTGCCAGAACTCTCCTATACTTTGCCGTCATATAGAACGCTTAACTAAGTGGATCCACTAGTCTATGCTAAAAACATCTTAAGGAGTCATCTAAAAAGTATGATGCTTTACTACTCATGATGGCTACATGGTTTATGGAGATGTGAGTTATATGAACTCAAACTCGCCCACATATCGGTGCTCAATACTACTCCCAAAATATACTTAGCTCATATATTTGTAAAAACAAAACTTTTTCTTTGGTTTGAGATAGTTACTCAAAAACTTAGCTTAAAAGCTCTCTTGGAAATCTCAGTTTCCTTTCTTGCTCAAATGTGAAAACATTTTAACTCTTGGGAATACCTAGTTCCTATATAATCTTTGAAGAATGAACTTTACTCCTACTCTTTACTGAAAACTAGCTCAAAGGCTCTTTTGGAAATCTCAGTTTCCTTTCTTGTTTAAAAGTGAAAACATTTACTCTTTGGGAATACATAGTCCCGATATACTCTTTTGAAGACATGAACTTCAAACTTTACTCTTTAGTCAACTCAAAACTCAAGTCTTAAAACAAAGTTAAAACATTTGTGAAAAACTTTTGGAAAACTTTATGAACTTCTCTTGACTTGACTCTTGACTTCTCTTGACTTGACTTTTAACTTTTCTTAACTTGACTCTTAACTTTTCTTGACTTGACTCTTAACTTCTCTTGACTTGACTCTTAAATTTCCTTGAACTTGACTTTTCACTTTCCTTGAATTGAATTATGGATTCAAGGATTGTGATTTGTGATAGGAAAGATCTCATGATGTTTAGGAATGATTTTAGATAGCTAAATATGAGAAATAATCAAGAAATCACTGCCTGGAAACTAGTCCGCGATGCGGAGGCACATTTAAATATTTGGTCGTGAAATGACTTTTGAGGCAGAGAGGTCCATGACCACTCCGCGACGCGAGGATGATTTTTTTCGAAACTGAGGGGCAGGTCCGCGACGCGGCCTGGGGCACCAGATTTACCTGACTTTTTCCTTCTTTCAATTTCCAGTCCCAATTCACCCAAAATCAACTATTCTTCTCAATCTCTATTTAGATTCATATACCCAGCATGTATACACAAGAATCTAACTCAAACAACTCAAGGAAACAACATTTTAACCTCAAGGAACTCCTCAATCTCAACCTAACTCAAGGACAAAGATCAATTTCAAGAACACCATTCAAGATTCATCAACTTTCAACTTTATAGAACAAACTTCGCTGAAATAAACATGATTGGTGCGTGGGTGAATGAACCCAATGCTATGAAAGACTCACATACCTCTTTAGGGATCAACCCTTGTAGAAATCCACAAGCTAAACCTTCAAGAACGACGAATTTTGCTCTTTCTCCTCTTTTTTCCTCTTGCGTTCTTTCTCCAAAAATCCTAGCGTAAATTTCCAATTGTCTAAACTAAAACAATTCAGTTTAGACCCCAATTTAATTACTAAAAAGTAATTAACTTAACTGGGTAGTGAAATGACCATAATGCCCTTCTAAAATCCGGATTTGACTTTTCTTATTTGAACAACCCAACTTCCAATGGGCATAACTCACTCATACAAACTCGGAATTGCGCAAACTAGGTGGTGTTTGAAAGATTATTCCAAGATATTTCTTACGATGTCTGGAAACACACCTAACTTATCTTGAGCTAGGAGTTATGGTCGTTTGAAGTTGACCAAAAACTCAAACTTAACTTAACTTAACCAATTTTCTAGATTTTTATTATTTCCAAAAGTTACTCTTTCTAATTCTCGCTCTTTCTAGTACTTTCAATTTGCGAGATGTTACAATTAGGTATGCAACTAGTTCCACCCTCTTATCATCAACAACAATGCATAATCTCAAAAATCTTCTGAAACTCTTCAACAAAGTTTTCTGGATCCTCAGTGACACTTGACTCAGTGAAGCTTGGAAGATTCAACCGTAAGAAATCACAAATCCTTCAAGTATCAGCCACTTCCTGTTGGTTCTCTCTCTGTCCAACTTGATTGGTCACAACTTGGCTCAACATTCGGATAACTTCACGGAACTCAACATTGGTGACCTACCCCTAGGGTTGCACTTCTGGTGTATTAGGTACCCCTTGATCCTGTGGTTCAACGTTCCTTCTAGTGAGTCGACCTCTGACAGCTCTTCTTGGATGCATGATCTGAAAGATACGCGCAAGCACGAATTAGAAGAAACTTTGTAGAGATAAACTCTATTGCACGAAATGAGTATAAAAGAAGTGAGATAGTTCCTAAATGTCGCGCCTCCTAATTATAGATGTGACGTGCTTCACACCGATAACTAGGACTCTACATACACGACTTCATAGACTCCCTAGGACTCTTTAACTCTATGCTTTGATACCAAGTTTGTCATGCCCAAGCCTACACCCTGGGCAGGACTGGCACTCGAGAACCATTGCTGGCCCCAAGCGAACCCTTGGCCTGACTTAACTCTTAGCGGAAGACTTAAGTCAAGATAAAAGAAGGTATTAAAAATACAATCATACTTCACTGACTCAACGAATAACTTAGAATGTATTTAAAGATCAACATTCCACTGGCCAAAATGGCAACTCAAGTCTTAACACAACTGAAAAGGACATGTAAAGACTCATGAACTAACATCAACTAGTCGTCTATGAAGCCTCTAACAACTGATATAGACGTTCAGACAAGACCCACAACATCCCAATGAACTAAAATGATAAAGTAATAAAAAGGGGTCCTCCGGAAGAAACGAGGCTTACCAACAACTCTGAAGCTCAACTAGAATCAATGATGCGCTGGATGCTGATCCTGGTTACCTATATCTGCATCATAAAAATATGTAGGCCAACTAGCATCAGTACATTGAATGTACGAGCATGCAAGGGGAATTCTAAAACAAGACATACGCTTGAAAGGAACTGAAAGAACATACCTGGGCTCAACTCAACTCAACTTAACTCATTTCAATATAAACCAATAATATGAATGCAATAGAAAGAAAAGCTTTTAAAACATGGATAACAATTCTGTGTATTGAGAAATACAATAGTAATTCAGTTTGTATGCAAGGATACAATATAAACTTTGTTTTTATATAAAATACAATTAACTATGTGTATATAAGAATACGAAATACTTTTGTGGTAGTTTCTCTAACCGAAAACCATTACTTAAGAGCTATGTGATGATACATCATTTTGCCTCATGTTGCCAGGGCCGTCCTATACCTTGCCAGGGGTATAAAACCTAACTACTAAATGGATCCACTAGTCTATGCTAAAAAGTACTAAGGAATCATCTAAAAAAGTTTGACCCTTTTCTACCCATGATGGCTACATGGTTTGTGGGGGCTGGGAGTTGTCTGAACTCTCCCCGATATCGGTGCTCAATACTACTCCCAAAATATACTAGCTCATATGTTTAAAAACATAACTCTTTCTAAGATTTGAGATAATTCCTCAAAAACAATCCCAAAGGCACTCTTGGAAATCAAAGTTTCCTTTCTTGCTTAATTGTGAAAGCATTTACTCTTTACTGAAAACTAGCTCAAAGGCTCTTTTGGAAATCAGTGTTTCCTTTCTTGTTTAAATTTGAAAAAATTTACTCTTTGGGAATACATAGTCCCCAAATACTCTTTTGATGAAATGAAATTCACTCTTTACTCTTTACTTAACTCAAAACTGAAGTCTTAAAACAAGTTTAAAGCATTTGCGAAAGACTTTTGAAAAAACTGTACGATCTCTCTACACTTGGCTCTTAACTTTCCTTGAATTTGAAATTATGGATTAAAGGTTATGATTCATGTTTATGGATGATTTCAAGATGTTTAGAAGTCATTTAGAATAGTTAAAATTGATAGGAAGTGTTAGTAAACTTTAAAAGGACTTAGATGGGCAAAACGCCGAAAAATGGGTGGGGGTGGACGACCCAGGTGCACTGCTGGCGCGGGGTGCCAACCCCTAAAGTTGAGAGACTGCTTTTTGGCGCACTGCTGGCATGCCATGCCAGCCCTACTGGCGTATCGATGATGCGTCGCGCCAGCCTTGCTGGCATATCAGTGGCGCGCCACTCTTGTTCTCTTCCATTTAAACCTGATAAATTTTTCTTCTCGTTTTCTTGTCTTAACTCAACTAATTTTGATTCTTTTTCTTGATTTTTTTAGATTGAGATACCCAATATATGTATACAAGAATCTACTCAAACACAATCCTAAAATCAACATGATTTCCTCAAGAACTCATCAATCTCATCCCAATCTCAAGAACAAAAGTCAATTTTGAGAACACAAATCAAGAACTTTAACCTTCAACTTTCTAGAACGAATTTAACGCTGAAATTAACATGATTAGTGTGTGGGTGAACGAACCCAATGCTATGTGAACTCACATACCTCGTAGGATCGAATCCTTGGCGAAATCCACAATCAATTCCTCAAGAAATCGACGAATGTTTACCTTTCTCTTCTTTTCTCCTCTTGAGTTCTTTTCTCTAAAAACCTAATGTAATTTTGAGTGTGTAAACTAAACCAATTCATTTTAGATCCCTACTTAATTACCAAAAAAGAAATAAATTAATTGGGTATGGAAAAGTCCAAAATACCCCTTTAAAATCCGGTTAACTTTCCTTGTACAGCCATCCCAACTTCAAACGGGCTTATCTCCCTCATATGAACTTTAAATTGAGAAAATTTGGTGACGTTGGAAAGATAATTCCAAGACCTTTCATTTAAAATCTTATTTTCCACCTAACTCATCCTGTACTGAGAGTTATGGTTATTTGAAGTTGACCCAAAAACTCATACTTAATGTAACTTAGCCAAATTCCAAATTTTTCATTATTTCCAAAAATGGTTCTTTCTAATTCTAGCTCTTTCAAATATTAGGATGTTACATGTGTTCACCGATCACAAGAGTCTTTATTATTTATTCAGTAATAAGAGCTTAATCTCAAACATAGGAGGTGGTTGGAATTATTCAAGGATTATGACATGAGTATTCTCTATCACCCATGTAAGGCTAATGTTGTTGTTGATGCCTTGAACAGGTTTTCTATAGGTTGTACCTCTAATATTGAGAAGGAAAAGAGAGAGTTAGCAAAAGATGTGCACATACTTGTATGATTGGGAGTCCGGTTAATGGATTCCAATGAAGGAGAAGTGGTGGTGATGAATGGGGCTGAATCATCATTAGTGTCTGAAGTGAAAGAGAAACAAGACCCTATTTGTCTTGAATTGAAGGAAAATGTTCATAAGAAAAAAGTGATGGCTTTTGAACAAGGGGGAGATGGTGTATTGAGGTATCAAGGTAGATTGTGTGTACCAAAGGTGGATGAACTTCAAGAAAGGATCATGGAGGATGCTCATAGCTCTAGATACTCTATCCATCCGGGTTCCAAAAATATGCATTGTGACTTGAGAGAAGTCTATTGGTGGAGTAGTATGAAGAGGGGCATTGCAGAGTTCGTTGCTAAGTGTCCCAATTGCCAACAAGTCAAGGTGGAGCACCAGAGGCCCGGTAGTATGGCTCAGAATATAGATCTTCCAGAATTGACGTGGGAGATGATCAATATGGATTTTATTATTTGTCTACCACGGTCTCGCAGGCATCATGATTCGATTTAGGTGATTGTAGATCGAATGACTAAATCAACCCATTTCTTACAGGTAAAGAAAACATTTTCAGCAGAAGATTATGCTAAGTTATGTATTCAAGAGATGGTCAGACTTCATGGAGTTCTAGTCTCCATTATTTCATATAGAGGTGCGCAATTCACCGCGCAATTTTGGACGTCTTTCCAGAAGGGTTTGGGTTTGAAGGTGAACCTTAGTACTGCTTTTCATCCACAAACAGATAGTCAAGCAGAGCGTACAATTCAAACTTTAGAGGATATGTTGAGGGAGTGTGTGATCAATTTCAAGGGTAATTGGGATGATCACTCTACCATCCAAATGGCTTCCTATGAGGCTCTTTATGGGAGAAGATGCAGATTTCCTATTGGATGGTTTGAAGTTCGTGAGGCTGGGTTGATAAGACAAGACTTGGTTCATCAAGCTATGGAGAAAGTGAAGATTATTCAAGAAAGGTTGAAAACAAACAAGGTCGTCAGAAATCCTACACTAATGTTAGGAGAAAAGACTTATAGTTTGAGGTAGATGATTTGGTTTACTTGAAGGTTTTACGAATGAAGGGTGTTATGAGGTTTGGCAAGAAGGGGAAGCTTAGTCCCCAGTATATTGCCCCTTACAAGATATCCAAGAGGATTGGCAATGTAGCCTATGAGTTGGAGCGACCATCAGAATTAGAAGTAGTCCATCTGGTATTCCACATTTCAATATTGAAGAAGTGTATGAGGGATCCTTCACTTATTGTACCGACTGAAAACATTGGTATTAAGGATAGCTTTTCTTAGGAGGAGATTCCCGTTCAGATTCTGGATCGTCAGGTTCGCAAGTTGAGAACCAAGGAGGTAGCATCAGTCAATGTCTTATGAAGGAATCACTTTGTTGAGGAAGCTACTTAGGAGGCTGAAGAGGATATGGAGAAGAGATACCTAAATCTCTTTGAGTCCGGAGAAATTTCAAATTAAGGTAATAATCCTTTTCTTGGCATTTATTTTAGTTGAAATGTTGTGTTACTTTGCATATTGAGTGTTTCGGCTGGGTGTTTATTTTACCACCATTATTCTACTTAGAGTAATCTCATTTGAGGACGAATGTTCCCAAGGGGGAGATTGTAACGACTTGGGAAAAAAATGATAGGTTAAGCAAGAGCCTATGACTTTGTGTTGACTTTATAATGAGGTTCTATGAGGGGTTTATATGTAATTTCGTTTTAATTGTGTAACTCCGACAATTTAAAATGAATAAGAAGAAGCTTGAAATTGGAAGTAGT
>JAJOOF010008201.1:0-43944 GCA_029582545.1 Solanum lignicaule | reverse complement strand
GAAACAAATTGTAAGAATTCAGTAAGTAATCAGTAAACAAAAGTCAATTTTGGTTGTTATCAAGATGAGAGAATTAACTAGGGTATACGTGTTCCCCACAAGCTCATAACACAGTAATCCTAGTAATAGCAATCCTTTCCTAGTGTACAACATGCAAAGTGATAAGCTAGGTATCTCTAAATCCTTGGTCCGACATCTAGAAAATTTTACCCCGCACCTTGGTCCGACTATGTGTGTAATTTACTAACCCTTACCTTTACCTCATATTAGACATCATATCGATGTTTGGCTTAATTATTACTTCGCACCAATCGACACTAAACTATTAGATAGTATCACACTAAATCTATGTTGATAATTCTTTTCTTGTTAATTACCTCCTTGGTCCGGCAAGTAGCAACAAGGCAGGTTCTAACGTTGCGCACCATTAAAAAGACTTTTAAACGAAAGAATTATCAATGCATGCAAAACACTATTCAAGAATTGCTTATTTACTATTCATACTTTGTTAATCGCTCATGGTTCCCACAACCCTAGTTGTGGAGTTTAGTTACCTATAATCATATGAACACAATTAATTGTTTTAGATGAAAAAATTATGAACTTACGTAATTGAGAATAACAAACCCAGAATTTCAACTTGAATTTCAAAACCAAAACCTTCAAAACCAACTTAGGAAATCAAGAATTGCTAGGTTTGCAAAACTAAAATCCAAAGTCACAAAGTAGAAAAAGTAATAAAGTCTAACCCCCAAAAACGAGGTTTTCATGCCCTATATATTGAAAAATAAGTCCTAACTAAAAAGGAAACGAAATAAGGAAATTATGTTCGGGTACGCGTCTTCATTCCACGAGACTGACTCACGGTCTGTAAATGGATCTACGGTCCGTGAGTCCCTTCCGTCACCCAGGACTTAGGCAATATTTTCAGCTTCCAAAACTCAACTTCTCTGAAGCAAACGACGGACCACTAGTACGTACCGTAGATCGATCTACGGTCAGTCGATCCCTCTCCGTAGCTCCACACTTAGAATCTTCAAAAATTAGGTACTGAAACCCTCGCAGTATCATACTACGGATCAGTAGTGCGGTTCGTAGATCAATCTACAGACCGTCAATGGCTACCGTGGATCCACACTTGGTCAGATTTCCCTAATTTGCCTTTCATGCCTTGCATGTTGATCTACGATCACCATCTACGGAGCGTCAATGGACCTACGGTCCGTAGATCACCTCCGTAGATGCCTTTTTCTGCACATCTTTCAGTTGTCTCCTTATTTCTACGTCCAAACATATTTCCTGCAAAAATACAATAAAAACACATAAAAACTAATACAAAAAGGCCCTAGACACACACAACTCTTAAGTGAAAAGTATTAAAAATACTGTAAACTCACGGTATATCAGTTGTCATAGCTTAATCACAAACATTACAACTATAAACTCTAAATCATTAGTAGGGTAGTTCTTCTCATGGGTCTTCAACTTTCTAGAAGCACAAGCGATCACCTTCCCATTCTGCATCAGAACACCACCCAACCCGACTCTAGAAGCATCACAATAAATGGTAAATTCCACACCCTACTCGGGTAAAGTCAATATATGAGCCAAAGTAACCAAGGTCTTGAGCTTTTGAAAGCTCTTCTCACACTCATCAGACCATTGGAAGCTTACACTTTGCCGAGTTACTCTGGTTAAATGAGATGCAATAATGGAGAAGCTCTAAACAAATCGTATGTAATAACCATCTAACCATATAAAACTCTGAATCTCAGTAACAGAATTAGGCCTGGTCTAACCTCTAACTGCCTCAATCTTGTCTTTATCCACGTTAATACCCTCCTTGGATACCACATGTCCAGAGATGTAACAGAAAACTTTGAGAACTTGGCATACAATTTCTCTTCCCTCAATCTATGAAGAACAATCCTCAAATGTTTGTCATGGTCATCCTCGGTCCTGGAATACACCAATATGTCATCAATAAAGACTATCACAAATGAATCCAAATACTATCGAAACACCCTGTTCATCAACACCCTGAATC
The DNA here is from genome assembly GCA_029582545.1 of Solanum lignicaule. Lineage (NCBI taxonomy): Eukaryota > Viridiplantae > Streptophyta > Magnoliopsida > Solanales > Solanaceae > Solanum > Solanum lignicaule. Next base: position 41,897 of record JAJOOF010008201.1, on the reverse strand, counting down.
TTGCAAGGGTGTTAGTCAGACTGAAGGACATCACAAGAAACTCATGGTGTTCATATCGAGTCCTGAAAGCTATCTTAGGGATATCTGATGCCCTAATCTTCAGGTGATGATAGACAGACCTCAAATCAATCTTACAAAAAAATATGCTCCTTGAAGCTTATCGAATAAGTCATCAATACGAGAAAGATGATACTTGTTCTTCACTGTCACTTTGTTCAACTGTCGGTAGTTAATACACATCCTCATGGTTCCATCTTTCTTCTTCACAAACAAGACAGGGCACCCCATATACACATACTAGAGCGAATGAACCCCTTTCTCAACAAGTCGTGCAACTCATCCTTCAACTCTTCTTGAGACATAAAATAAGGAGAGATAGATACGGGCTTGATGCCCGGCTCCAAGTCAAAAGCAAAATCTATGTCCCTATCCATAAAAACACCTGAAAGATTAGAAGGAAACACATCCAAAAACTCTCGAATCACAAGAACAAAATCCATATGAGGTGGCTCCACGCTAGTTCCCAAATAAATGTCAAATAAGACAAACACCATTTATAAACAATTCTCTGAGCTCGAATGAAGGAGATAACTTTGCAAGGGTAAGAACCACTAGCACTTTTACACTCAACTCTCAGGACACCTGACATCGCTAAGGTCACAATCTTAGCATAACAATCAAGAATAACTTGATGTGGGGAGAGCCAATTCATACCCAATATAATATCCAATCCTACCATTCCTAGAATGATCAAGTGTACCTAAGTATAATACCCAGCCAAATAGACAAGACAAGTTTGATACACTACGAATGACTCACCCACTGGTGTAGAAACACGAATTGGCACAAGTATGCTATCAGACATCATATCAAATCCAGCAGTAAAATAGGTTGACACATATGAGAAGGTAGACCTCAAATCAAATAATACATATGCAGGTCGATGGCAAACTAGATGATACTTGTAGTCACAACATCAAAAGTTTCAACCTTTGGTCTCCTTGGAAAATCATAACACTGTCCCTCTCAAATACCTCCAAGTAGTACCCCGAACTCCACCCTGCTAAGCTATAGCACCCCTACCAAAAGTCTTGCTGCCTTTGCCATATTGAATTCTGCCTCGACCATTAGCTAGAGGTGTTGCCCTAGCCCGAGCAGCTAAATAAGTATGTTAGGTCTTGAGTGAGTCTGTAAAGGACACTGTAGAATCATATGGCCTAGATCCCCATACCCATATCAAGACCTTGGTGTAGATGATTGTGTAACAGACATGATTAACTACTATTGCCACCTCGAGCAGAACCATAGGACCCTCGAGATGTCTGCCCACTCTCAGCTACTAGCATGGATGTAGGAACAAGCCTACAATGCTAGAAAGATCTACCACCCTGTGTGAACCTCTCCCTCCAGATGAGGCACCAAATTTTGACCACACGATCGGCTCCTCTTTTGGTCCCCAAACTCCTCCCTAACCATCAACTACATCTCCTTATCGATAATATCGATGCACTGGAAGGAATCCTCCTCTCAGGATACTCTGAACACATAAGACCTGACAGAGAAAGTCAACCCTCTCATGAACCTACAGACTCTCTCTACCTCATCTGGAACAATAGTCATAAGATGCCTAGATAGCTCACAAAAATGGGCCTTATACTTTGTAATAAATAAGCCACCATGTCTCAAGTCCTCAAATCTCAAACGACTCTCTGCCAGAGGAGATCCAATTGGTGTAGACCTCCACAAGTCCTCCACCACACCCTGGTAGGTCCATAGAATAAAGATCAAGGAGAGTAGCATGGTTCTAAAGAACAAAGATCAAGGAGAGTAGCCTCTTCCAAGTAATACCTCTTCTAGCTCATCCTCTACCACGATCCACGACAACAATAACTAGCTTGCGAACTTAGATCTAGCCTCACCCGAATGTGTACTCACCACATGCGAGGAAAAAAAAAGAGTGAAAGAGTTTGATACAAATTTGGATCACCGGGTACCAATTGGAATCAAGTAATAGCACAAAGAAAAGAAAGAAGTGAGTTTTTTCTAGTGTCTTATAGCCTCTCAAAAATTAGTACAAACATCTATGTATAGTTTAATAAGACTTTAATAGACATGTTTAAGTACAATGAGATCGACAAACTTAGAATTTTGATACCAATCTTTTTACGACCCAAACTGTCGTGACTGGCACCCACACTAACCCCTCATGTGAGCGAATAAGCACTTAACATCTAACTCATGCAATTTCTGAGTCAACTATCATAATTTAAGAATCATAACATAATTAGATGTATTCTACAACTAAATAAATAAACACCAGAAGTTTAAAAAAAAATCCCTACAATCTAAAAGTCATTGTATTAACACTGTCTAAGAATATCAATTAATAAATAGTAAATAAGGGGTCTTAAATGTCTGGAAGAAAGACATAAAAATGTGGAATATCTATCGCAGTCCAAACAGAAATAACTCACCCTCGTATATGAATGTAAGCACTACTAAATATGGAGTTTTGTGGACGTCCCTAGATCACACTCTACATTCAAAACAAATGACATGAGTAGAATCAGTACAAACATCATGTACTTGTAGGAATCTTAGGCCGACTAAGATCAGTAATAGATATATCATTATAGTTATAAAACAAGTAGATATGGTCATACCACATAGTTAATCAAATAAGTCACAAGTCATTGAAATCATCATAAGTCACTAAAATATTTGTATGAATATGGAGAAAACTACACATCATCCTTTTAGCATATGAAAATCATCACATACTGAATAATTTCATAAGTACACCACAACTAAATCAATACCTTGAGAGCATAGTCTGTCAATATATATATATATATATATAAATTAAGTAAACATTTTATTTACCAAATAATCATTACAAAGCAGAAAAAATTTAGTCAGCATGGACATAAGCTCCATCCTTGCTATTCATATCAATCGCAATATACTTAGCCATATTCTATGTATAATTGTTCAAATCACATAATCTAGTAGCTAGTCTAGCATATCTACTACCTCTCCCATGTATTTCCTTGATAACATGTCTAACCAGTGAGCTTGCTAGTTTCAGCTTCTGTTAGAATATCCTAGAGTTGCGTTCCAACCATATGTGATAGACTTTATTTGCCATTGCCATTATGTACACCATAGTTGTACCATTTTGTCCCTTCATATACTTTCTAGCCCATTGTACCTCTTCCATCCAGTTCATAGTGTTCCTTCTTATCCTTGCCACTTTAATATACTACTCCATACCTCTACAACATAACTACATTGGAAGAAGAGATGATCAAGGCCTTCATTCACATGTTGACATAAATGGCATGTTTGGGACTGAACTATACCCCATTTAGCCAATCTATCTTTTGTAGCAAGTCTTTCCTTAACTAGAAGATACAAAATGAATATCCACTTATGGACTCCAAAGTTTTTCCACAGTAGTGATCTCCATCATATCTTCTCTATTCTGCCTCTCCTCTGCGCACACATTTGGCTTATATTATACTTTTCCATGCTTGTTAAATTTTCCTTAGTAAAATCAACCTCTTGTAAGGGCATTGCAACCTTCAAAATCTTATGTACCACCCAAGAAGCCTGACTATCATATATGTTCCATATACCATTTTTCCCATAGTATGTATCAATCCAAACAACCCACAATTTTTCCTTTTTCTGGCATAAGTTCCATAGTAATTTTCGAATGACAGCTTTGTTCCATGTATATATGTCAAGAAAATTCAGTCCCCCACATGCTTTGGGCCAACACAACTTGTCCCAGGCAATTAGTGCTATCCTTGAAGTTTCAATATTACCTGTCCACAAGAACCTTCTGCACATATTCTTCACTATTTGATGATCTTCTTGGGAAGAGCAAATATCTGAGACTAGAACATTTGTATTGCATACAGAACACTTTTGATGAGTTGAGCTCTACCTGCATATGATAAAAAAAAATTGTCCAGCTTGTAATTTTGTTAAGCATCCTGTCTAGTAGTGGCTTGCATTGTACTATGGAAATCATGTTGGTACTCAAAGGGACTCCAAGGTATCTAAAAGGCAGGTCCCCTTTTACAAACTGCAAGTCCTTCAAGATCTCATCTTGTTGTTGTTGGTTGACTCTTCCAAAATAGACCCTACTCTTATCTTCATTTACAACAAGGCTTGAGGCTTTAGAGAACATCCTAAAACACTGGCTGAGACATTTTGCTGATTTTAAATCTCATCTACAGAACATCAAAAGATCATCAACAAAACTCAATTGCACTATTTTCTGCTTTTTGCATCTTGGGTGATGATGGAATTCAAGATTAGTCTTCAAGCTCTTCAAAATTCTTGTTAAATAATCCATAGCTACCAAAAAAAGGTAAGGGGACATTGGATACCCATGTCTAACTCATCTCTTTGCCTTAGATGGTGTTGTAATGTGTCCATTTATCTGAATGGAGTAAGTAATTGTTGTAACACACTGCATTATCCACTTTATGTTTGTAACATGTAGCTGACGCTCTATCAGAATTTGCTCCAAGAAAGTCCATTCCAAAGAATCATAGGCTTTCTTCATGTCCACTTTCACCATACATCTTCTGGATATCCCTTGCCTTCCATGCTCCTTAACTAGCTCATGCCTCAATATCACAACATCACTCAAAGCTCTGTCTAGTACAAATGCTAACTGATTTGGTTCCACAAGTGTCTCCATGACCAGTTTTAATCTAGCAGTTATCACTTTGGATATGACTTTATAGATTGTTGAGCAACATGATATTGGCCTATATTCACTTATCTTGGTTGGATTTTTCACCTTAGGAATGAGTGTTACAATTGTACAATTAATTATTGGGTACATCACCCATGTGTTAAAAAAAGTCTAACACTGCATTAGTTACCTCCTCTCCCACCACTGTCCATGCTTTCTTAAAAAACCTGCATTTAAACCATCCTTCCCTGGAGCTTTAAGATCATTTATCCCCTGCAAAGCTGATTTCACTTCCTCTCTTGTTTTAGGGCTGCTAGTTGGAGTTGTTGATTTCTATGCAGAGTTCCTCCCTTCTTCATTATACTTATATCCACACTTGGTAAACTAAGAGTAGTTTGTCTTAGTAGTGCTTGATAAAAAGTAATGGCCTTCTTCTCAATAGCCTCCTGTGAATGCACAATTATACATGCACTAGTAGTGAGACTAGTTATAGTATTCTGGACCAATCTATTCTTCATGTGAGCAAAAAAAATAGCCTATATTTGCATCTCCCAGCTTTAACCATTGTACTTTGGACTTTAGCTTCATAGCACCCTCCTCAATCAAATTTCGTTTATCCAGCTGTTGCATGTTCCTTTTCTTGATCTCTATTATCATGCACCAAGTTGTGGTCTACCATAGCACTTTGTAATTGGTGGAGTTGTGTTCTAATATGTTGTATCTTGTCCTTCACTCCCTTAAATTCAATATTATTCAACACTTTGATGGCTCTTATGACCTTTTTCAGTCTCCACCAGAATTCTTTCATGTCCCCTTTAGATTGCCCTACCCATGCTTGTTTGACTATATGTAGAAATCTTGGTTGACATGCAATACAATTAAAAAAACCTAAAAGCTTTATAAGTGTTTCTGCAAGTATCATCCGGTACCAATTTGGGGGGATGATGATATACCCCTGAGCTTAGTATATTCACTTATATGGCTGGCATAAGCATCATCCAACCAACATTTACTATACCCCTATCTATCCTGATGCTTGTGTGACCATTTGTCCAAGTGCATGAGCCCCAGTAGTTTTTACATCATGTATTCCAATGTCTATCAAAAACTCATTAAAGTCTCTAACCTCTATGTCTTGAATTGAGCTACCTTGTGGTCTATCATTTGCTTGAAATATTGCATTGTAATCTCCTATACACAACATAGGCCCTTGAACATTAGCAACTAAGCTCCTCAGGTCCTCCCACAGTACCATTCTATCATGAATTGTTTGTAGTCAATATACTGTAACAAACATAAATTCCATACTACTTCCTTTAATTTTCACTCTAGTTTGGATATACTAATCAGACATGTTCCCAACTACACACTCCACATACTGAGGATCTCATAATACCCAAATTCTACCTTTTTATCAGAATAAGCATAATTCTCCTCACATCTCAATCTAGAGGCAATTTTATGAGTTACTTTGTTTAGCAGTGCTTCCTTTATTTTATGCTCCAATATAGCTATATACTAACATTATTCTCCCTCGTAAATAGTTTTAATTCCTTTAGTTTAGAAGGTTTATTAACCCCTCTAATGTTCCAAGTGACTAACTGCATAAGGACTTAAAATTATTCCATCTCCCATACCCTCCTTGTGCTTATGTTGTCCAGTTTCTAGACTTGTACTACCTTGTTCATATATATATTTAGAGTTTCGAATTCATTCATCACCAACACATGAGGATTTTGTTGCTTACGTGCACTTCTTCTTGTTGGTTTTGCTGGTATCTATTTCCATATCTCCTCTTGAGGTATTTCAACTTGTTCCTTATCCCCTTGTTTCTCCCCTACTTTCCTACCATCCAAGGTGATTTTGTTGTTTTCACGACCTAGGGGTACACCCTAGATGTAACATGGTGTACTAGACCTCGAAATGCCTAACACAAGCCACTTAACATATCATAACATAAAGTAAATAGAAATGATGCGGAAATTTTAAAACTTATTTTTTACGATCGAAGTCTTTATAAAAGCAAGCAGAAGTCTATAACACTTTGTCTCAAACCATCTAAAACCACATGAATAACTCTTTGGGACGCAATCCATACAATAGTCTAAACATAAAGGAAATGGTGGCTTTATCCTTGATGCTATGAGGACTCACCAATCTTCAACTCCTTGCTCCTACTAAGAACTTAGCCTCAAAGATGGAACTCAAGATCGCCGGACCCTACATTTGATAAGAATGTAGGCAAGAGTATGTGTTAGTACAAAATGTACTAAATATGTTAGCTAGCATAACATCATAAGAGCATAACATAAGCGTTAGCCAACATAAGACATAAGTCATAAGCATAAGAGATAATAACATGGTCATAAATATAATCTTCAACATAGACATAATGTAAGCATTAGTCATCATAAAGCATAGTCTATTTACATAGTCAATACTTAGACCTTCATATCATAAAAGAACCACTTCATAAGTAACCTCCAAGTATACTTGTGCAATGCATGAATAAGAGCCCATAATCCCATCCATTTTAAGTATCCCATTTGGCCACCATAATCATACTTACCATCTCATGGTCTCATCTTTAGCTTACTTCTCATAGACAAGGGAATCTCTCACCTTTAGTCAAACATAACATGGAAGGCAACTATAGCAACAATCCATCAAAACATACATCATATAAGAGAAACACTTCTTAGGTAACCTTAAGTAATACTTGTGCAATGCATGGATAAGACCCCATAATCCTACCCATACTAAGTACTCATTTAGGTCATCATACTCATACTTCTTGGTTGGAGACTAGTCCCCCTCATAAGACCTTAGAACACTACGAGGTTCTTCCTTAAGCACATCTTAGTTCATTATTAGGTTGAACCCTATGAGATACTTCTTTAAGCATGTCTAGGTTCATCATTATCTTGAACACTATGAGATACCTCTTTAAGTATGTCTTAGTTCATCATTGTTTTGAACTCTAGGAGATGATTCTTCAAGCATGTCTTAGTTCATTAGGTTTGAACTCTAGGAGATGCTTCTTCAATCATGTTTTAGTTCATTTTACTCTTGAACACTAGGAGGTGCTTCTTTAAGCAAGTCTTAGTTCATTATTTCTTTTGAACACTTGGAGATACCTTTTCAATGTCTTAGTTCATTAGATACGGAGATTGCTACTAGAAACCCGAACTCCACTAGGTGAAGGCTTCCATCTGATGAGACCTAATTTGGGAAAACCCGGACTCTACTATGTGAGAGTTCCCTCTATACCTTGGATAATCCAAACATCAACTAGGTGTGGTTCTCTTTTCAACTTGGAGCCCGGACCCGACTATGTGTGAACTTCCTTCTCATTATCAATATCCACTTGGGGCCAAGCATACACCCCTTAGCTTAGTTATTAAGCCTTACTTAACATTCATATCTCATGGAAGGATGTCCTTGACAATCAATCCATGTTCAATTGATTCTATCACTTCATGCATTCAAACATTCATAAGATAGATTAGGTAGGTAAAGGCCTTCCATCACAATTCTATCCATTACTCTTCTATTCTCATATAGACTTTACTCTCAAAGCCTTAACATACATAATTCATCATATTAGCTTTACTCTCAAAACCCTAGTGATCAACATTCATGACTACAAGCCTTACTCTCAAAGCTTTACTTCTTGCCATCATCATACATATCTAGATCACAAGACATTCAAGTCGCATGCTTCATTCTTATGCAATTCTAGTCTTATATCATCATAAAGATTCAATCTCAAGCATTACTGGTCATGATCCATCACACATACTACATTGTAATTCAATTCATGTTCACATGCTTCTATTCTTGAACAATTAATATGCATATCATCAATTCTAGAAGATCATCTATGAATCCTCAATTTCCCCTCACAAGGCATAAACCCACATTCTTCAATTAGACTACGGTTAACCATGGAAAACATGTAATATCATCATAGTATCATGATTCACTACTAATTCAATCATAAACAATCACAATTGGATTCATACTCAACTTAACCCACAATTTTGGAAGGAACCCTAACTTGAATTGGGGATTCATCTTCACAATTGGGGAAATTCTAGGGGGCTCCATAAATGGAAGAATTCATGGATGAATAATTTAACATACCTTGATTATAAGTCCCTACAAAGATTGCAACAATGGAGTCTTGACTTGACCTAGCTTGATCTTCTTCCTCTTCTTCTTCACTTTCTAGAGAGAGAATTTCTTGGAGGGAATTGGGTTTCTTTGGTGAATTGAAATAATGACTAGGATCAATGTATTTAGGGGTCTAATAGCTTTATATAGGCGGACTAAACTAATATAAAATGACACCACTTAACCCCTAATTAATTCTAGAATGTTCCCTTAACCCCCAACTTAACCGACCTAGATGGCCACATTGCCTTACCCACGAGACCACGCCCACGGGGAGTGCTGGTCATCCGTGGGTGGAGGTACTGGAGCATGTTTTTAGGGTCTTAACCCACGACCCCTCACCCACGGGGCGTGGGTCCATCTACTAGTTATGGTCCCCTTCGTGGGTGGACTATTTTTGGGTAGCTTTTAGGGTAGTTTTAGGGTCCTCCTCAAAGACCCTTGGTTGGTCCTTGGGGAGACGTACCTTGACGTTTTAACCCCTAACCCTTCATTCTAAGTATGTGAAGTCAAATCTACGACTCTAACCCTTATGTCAAGCTCTAGTTGACCTACTAAACTACGGGGTGTTACAGTTGCTTACTTGCACTTCTGCCTGTTGGTTTTGCTGGTATATGTTTCCATGCTCCTCTTGAGGTATTTCAACTTGTTCCTTATCCCCTTGTTTCTCCCCTACTTTCCTACCATCAATCTTAGGTTGCCACTTACTTACTTTCCTTGTTGGTGCTAGAGGTTTATCCCTTTCCTTCACATGACACTTGTGCCCTACCTGCATGCATTTAGCACAATACTCTAACACCCATTCATAATGACTGCTTGTTCAAACATCCTACCATTTGGATTTTCAACCTTTAGTTTCTTAGGTAATACTCTAGCCACATCCATTTCAATAAGCACTCGAGCAAATGATATACAATCCACCTTAGTAGTACATTCATTTGCATATAAAGGTTCCCCTAACCCATTACTAATCCAACTCAAGGAGTCCATACTTCAGCAATCCAAGGGCAGGTTAGGATATTTCACCCATATCGGCACTTTCTGTAACACATACTTGTTAAAATCAAAATCAGGGCTCCAAATCTTCACATTAATAGGTCGATTATTTAGTAGGTGAGGGCCTAAATAAAGTACTTCATTCCTATCATCCATATTAGCAAATTGAACTAAGAAGTATCCATCATTATGATAATATACCTTAGGTTTAATCACAGTGTTCATTTGTAGAGAAATATACCTTTCCACAACAACAATAGTAGGTGAATCCCCAACAACATATAAGATTAGGGCATGTTTCCATTCTTTGTTGCTCTATCATTTTTTTCCCCAGCTCTGTGACCTTCTCTCTATTCTTCATGACTGGGTTGACATAGCTCAGGCTCATTCCTTTAGCTGACAATCGATTCGAATTAAAGAAATTTTCCCATTTCTTAGTTGGCTTTGCATTCATATCTAATTTTCTCTGTGCATCTCCTTGTATGTCATTTCATTGTGTCCCCCCTAGTTGATTTCTGTTTGTTTCAGCTTGGCTACTCCCCACACTTATTTCTGGTTATGCTCCTCCAAAACTAACAGGGGTTACCACCTTCGAAGGAAGAGGTGGCCACTGTTCCATTGGTTCATTTCCTTATTGATCCTCCATTCCTAGTGTGCTTCCCAGATCTGTGTTCTGTACCTTTCTCGGTGTCACTACCAGCTTAGCTACCTCCTTCTTCTTCCTTCCTCTCGCCATTCTGATCAGTGGGCACACGTTAACAGTTCACACTATCGTGCACCGAGAGAATCGTTGAAAGTCTAGTATTTTGATTTAGTGTATATTTATATGAGTACAAATATGTTTATATATATATATATATATATATATATATCATCTTTAAGCACTAGACCTTAACTAACATGTAAACCTATTAAACATTGAGCAAACAATCAACAATCAATTTAAATCATCAATAAACTTTGCAAATACAAACAAGTCGATAGAATCATGGAAATCATATTCATCATGTCCTTACAACTGTATAACCTCAGCTTATTGCCAAAAATCCCTAACACTATCTAAGAAATCGCAAGTCTCACTCTCATATCTACATACATGCTAAAGGATCTTAATCTTGATCATCTAGTTACGACATGTAGGGAGCCCTAAGTGTCGATGACATATCAGCATGATACTCAATCAACCATACACATAATCTCTTATTCGTAAGCTCACATCAAAAAAATATTCTTATATCTTACTCTAATGAATTGTCTCCTTATTTATTATATTTTATTAATTTTCACCATGAATTATATTTATAATTAGGGTAAAAACATAAATATACAATTTAAGAATATAAATAACCTTTATATAACAATAGTTTGACTTTACACCAACATAACAATAGAATCTTTACAAAACAATACAAATTGAAAAATGGTTTAAAAAAAAAAAACAACGCACATTTCATTAATAAATAAGATTTTAATTCCTTATTTACTCTATTATGTTATTTACTTTCCACGAATATGTCTAGCATTATTTAATGTTTCTCTCTCATAAAATCAAAATATGTCAATCATTAATTAATATCATTCCTTTTTCCATAGTTAATACTGAAAAATGCTTAAAAATTCATTGTTGTTTTTAATTATTTTGAATAAACATTTTTCTCATAATAGTATCTTATGTTATAAACAATCTGCATAATTATTCGATTGTTAATCATTTTTTCAGAATGGTGTTACTTTTTGAAATTTTTAATTCTTTTATTAATTCTAATAGTGTTGGTTTTGTTGTGGTTTAAAAATAATAATTTCGGACAAAAAAAGATGTAAATCAATTAACACAATGTTGATATATTAGAAAATATTTATTTTGATAAGTGCTAGTATATTATATGATTTCACGTTGGGGTGATATATGATATAAGTTAGAATATTATATGATATCGAATCGTTAGATTTATTTCAATAAAAAATGGTATATTAAATGAAATCTTGTTGATATAATATATGGTATAAGTTAGTATATTATATAGTGACTAGATGGTAGTATATATTTCAAGGAAAGTTGGGAGTATATTATATGATACCATGTTGGTGTGATACATGATATAAGTTACTATTTTATATGGTGTCTATATGGTAGTATTTTATTCAACGAAAGTTGGTATATTATATGATACCATGTTGGTATGATATATGGTACAAGTTAGTATATTTTAGGTTTAAGTCATCAAGGGTCTCTTAAAACTGTCCACATATTTTACTTGGACACTTATTCAATCTTATATCTATTGAACACGTACACTGTAAGAAATTTATACCTTTTGGATCTAAAAAAATTGTAAAAATTTCAACAGATTTGTATATAAAATGGTATATATTAAGGTATATTATTGGATTTAAATATGGTGTAATACTCTTGCTAAATTGATAGCCTGAACACCAACTTTATACCACAATTTATATTATATAATGTATCGTTTGTTAATAATTTTATAAATATTTCTTTATTCAACTAGTAATTTTATACCATAACAAATACTAACATTTCTATCAAATATTACTTCAGTTCTAACACTAGAATGAACACCACCACATTTTGAGAAATATAAATTTTCATAATTTCAAGAATGACTAAAAATTAGGCACAGTACAAACAAAAAAATCATCCGAAAAACAATAAAATTTTATTCAACTATATGACAAAAAACCTTTTCAAAATAAGATAAATTAATGGTATGAATTGTTCCAAGATGAACTTCTACATAAAATCACTGTCAACAGTTGGAACCTCTTTCTCCTTATCCTGATAGACTTTTCATTATCGACAACAAGATTTCTCTTTTATATTCACTCACGGGAGATGAAGTAACATTCAACATAAAATTTAATCTCGAATACACGTTAAGATTGTTAATATTGCGATTTGATTGCAAATACCTAGGGTTCTTTCTAGAAATCGAATTCATGGAATTTTTCCTATTCATGATAGTATAAATTAAAGAGAAATACAATTTTATAGTATAAATCAAAGAAAAACATAATTTTATCTCTAAATATAAGTAATTTTGAAAAAAAGAAAACAAATATGAAGAAAATAAAAGAATTCTTAATGAGAAAAGATGAAGATTTCCTTAAACGAGGATTCTTTCTGGGAGTATTATCCACATCATTTTTTCTACTCATAGTCGATTTTTTCAAGAAGAATTTTTTTTTGTTTTTTGTTTTGTTAGAGATGAATTTGAAAAGAAGAAACTGTTGCTCGATATTTTCAAGAACTAGAGATAAATCCTTTGTCTTGATAAAGATGATATTGAACAAGTAAAAAAGTGCATCAATCCAACGTTAATACCAATAAAAGGTATGATGAATGTCATTTAATTGGTATCCCTTTGTGAAAAGGGTAACAAGAGAGAGAAAGTGAAATATTTATTAAAGGAACGTATCCAAATATAATTGTGATTGAGATTCTAAAAAGTAAATAAATTAAAATTTAAAATATGAGTCCCATAAATCAGCCCACTAAACCAATAAAATAGGTCTAAAACGTGTAGCTCTATATTTTATAATAAGTTGTTATATTTGTAATTAAAATACTAATGTCGTAAATAAAAAGTCTAGAATAATATTATGTAAATTAAGGTCTTAAATAGTATATTCTTACAACTTTTCCTTCTAATTATAACGCTCAAATAACGCGTGGTTATTGGGATAATAAATAAATAAATAAATAAATGCAAAACGACAAAGAAATAAATTAAGTACAATTGCACATAACTCTCCCCCTCCGCCCCTCCCCCCCCCCCCCGACGCACCCCAGGCCTCATATATTCCCTCAGTTATTTATATGTACTCTTCCTCTACCTAGAGTGATGAACACAGAATAAAAAAATGGAGGGACAACAACAAGATTCTTCTGTCGATTCAATTCCCTAAAAGGTTTTTTCAACAGCAGTATCTGACATTGATAACTCAAAAAATGTACAGTTGCAACCTCCATCTCCAGCTTCATCTACTAGACTTCCTCCTAGAAAACAGTTGAGGTTTCGAGATGTGAAGACACTAGCTAGACTCATGGGTCGTCTTACCGAAAAGGAGAAAGAAGTCATTTTGCGTCTTTTTAATAATTAATGTAAAAGGTTCATTAATGAATTTCAGCATGCACTTGTTGTTCGATCTCTTAACTCCTTCATCCTTTAGATGATCTGTGTTTTTTTGTTTTTTTGTTTTTTTGTTTGATTTTTATGTTAATTTGTTTTACAAATGAATTCACGAGTTGTGGCGATACAAAAGGAGGCAAATAGACATGGGGCGGGAGAGGTGTTGCCCCAATGTTTTTTTGTTCTTATACCCCTTCTCTAACTTTTTTTTATGTGTCATACGATCCAAAATCAAGAAAGTTTATATTCATATCAATTTTATATATTTTTATGTATCAGATAAGTGAGACTATAAGATTTTGAAATAAAAGTTATACCAGTTTTAGATAATACCTCACAAAAAATGTGAGATAAGTAAATTTAATTTCAAAACTGATAGGATAATCGGCCTAATTTTTTGTACCAAAAGATCCCTTAAAGATTTTATTTATATCTTACTCTAATGAATTGTCACCCTATTTATTAATTTTGATTATTTTCACCATGAATTATATTTACAATTATAGCGTCCAAGTAACGCGTGATTATAGGATAATAAATAAATGCACAATGACAAGAAAATAAATTAGGTAGAGTTGTCACCAAATGACCCCCTCCCTCTCCCCCTCCCCCTCCCCACCTCCGCACCACGACCTCATATATTTTCCTCTTTTTATATATATGAATAACAAAATGGAGGGACAACAACAGGATTATTCTGCCGATTTAGTTCCTCAAAAGGTTTTTCTGTAGCTGTCTTTGACATTGATAACTCAATAAATGTGCAGTTGCAGCCTCCACCTCCTGCTTCGTCTACCAGACTCCCTCCTAGAAAGAAATTGAGGTTTTGTGATGTGAATATACTAGCTAGACTCATGGATCGTCTTACCGAAAATGAGAAATAAGTCATTTTGTGTCTTAATAATTAATGTAAAAGATTCATTAATGAATTTCAACATGTACTTGTTGTTCGATCTTTTAATTCCTTCATCACTTAGATGATCTATGTTTTTTTTCATTTTTTGTTTGATTTCTATGTTGATATGTTTTACAAACAAATTTATGAGTTGTGGCGATACAAAAGGAGGCAAAGAGACAACAGAAGGGAGAGGTGTCGCCCTAATTCTTTTTTGTTATCAAACTTTTTTTTAAAACTAGTTTGATAATTAATTTAAATATTATTTTACTGAGGAAAAGTTCAAGCAAAAGAGCACAATTGTGGTGATCCCCAAAAATAATTCATAAGTATCTAGCACTCATGATTGAAACTACTTGTAATGACCTGACCCGATCGTTAAGAGTAATCCAATAGTGAATGAATTTGGGCCAGAAAACTTTTTAGGTAGTGACTTAATTTTTTTTGACTAGGCCAGTCTTAGACGGAATCCAGACTAGGTGTGGCCTAGGTTTATCCGAGAATGGGTGGGGTATGATTTTGAGGTTTGGTAGATATATTCTTGCAGCAAAGATATTAAGGACCTTTCAGAAATGAATTCGGGTAAGTAGAACTTCTGAAATTAAACTTGTCGTGAAAGGTATGTGTCGGGACATCAAGGGAAGAGTTTGTGTTGTAAATATAGCTTTTTCTTGGAGTTTGAGTTTCTGAAGTTTTGGCGAGGCCGCTATAGTGAATGGCCTTCTTCTATAGCAGAATGTGCAGCCCTCTATAGAGGGATTAGTTTTCAATGCAGCGGTGCTGCTATAGTGGGACGAATCATGTTTTAGTGCAGAAACATCCCCAAAACCCCTATTTTCTGCACTTTGAGTTCTTGGAGTTGGGAGGACGATTTTGGGCAATTAGCACCTACTTTCCCATGGAATTCGTCAGTAAAGGTAAGAATTTAACTCCTCGACCTTATGCATTGATTCATAAGCCTTAGAATCTAGGTTATTGCTATTGAAGGAAGGTTTTGATATTATTCCATAGTGGGAAAGAGCCCTAACTTGTGGAAGATGATCATAATTTGGTCAGGGTTAGGATTTCCTAATAATCTTGGTAATTTAATAGGCCATTAGTGATTGATTGTTGTCTATATTGTTTGTTTTAGACCAAGAACAAGCCAAGACATTTCGTAAAGGGAAAGCTCGAGTTATTTAGAGCTTTCAAGAGGCTTGATTTCAGGTGGGTGATGGTTGTACGTTTCTGATTTATGTATGTATGCATGTATACTGCTTTGTAGTATCATTTGTGCAATGCATAATAGGGAGATATATTGAAATGACATCATGTAGGTAATATCATGCAACAAACTTATGATTTTGTCTTGTGATTTTCAAGTGGTCTTGTTCATTGTGATATGTGATTGTGCATGATTATTTGTGATTGTTGGTTGGCTTGGGTACCACACTGGTACACTAACTATGGATGGCTCGGGTACCACACTGATACACTAACAACTTAGGTTTGGGTTCCATGAGAGGACTAGTATGTGATTATGGTTCCATGAGAGGACTAGGCATTTGAATTTTGATTATGTGGGACATGTAGTCATGCATTAGTTGGCCCACGTATTGTTGTTTCATGACATGTGATTGAAAGTCTATTTGGTTGATAATTGTTGTATGTTATGCAATGTTTTATGTTGGAGTATTGTAGTGACTATTTACATTCGTATCTTGGACTGGCCGCGTGATCTTACCAGTACATGATCGTTTGTGTACTGATACTGCACATGTTATTTTCCTTGTTGGGTAAAGAGCATTTTCCAACGACCGATCCAAGACTTCAGTTTCTCAAAGATTATGATGTGATCATTTAGTATCATCCGGGAAAGGCTAATGTGGTGGCAAATGCATTGATACGGGAGATAGTTATCATGATCAATTTGGCTTTTTTGGTGATATCAAGGCCACCTTAAGCTAGATAGATCTATACCTTAGAGTCCAAGTTTATGCGGTTGGGTATCTCTAAAAAAGGTGGGGTGTTAACTAACATTGAGGTTAAGCCTACCTTCATATAGGAAATAAAGACTAACTAATTTGAGGATGATGAGTTGGCTAAACTCAAGGGTAAGGTGGTGTCTGGAGAGACCCAAGATACCACACTCGATGTTAATGGTGTGCTCAAGTTTAAAGGAAGATTATGTGTTCCTCGGGTTGGAAACTTGAGGCTCATGGTTCGCGTTATTCTATTCATCCAGGTGTGACAAAGATGAATAGGGATTTGAGGCTACTCTTTGGTTGCCTAGAATAAAGAAACACATTGTAGAGTATGTTTCCAAGTGCCAGAATTGTCAACAGATAAAGTGTGAGCATCAAATGCTTGAAGGTTTACTTCAGAGGATGTCATTCCAGAATGGAAGTGGGAAATGATAGCCATGAATTTTGTGGTCTACCCGAGACTTTGGGGAAATATGATTCAATTTGGGTTATTGTTGATAGGTTGACTAAATCATCCCATTTCATCCCAGTCATAGTGGACTACGATTCTCAACAGTTGGCAAAGATTTATGTCAAGGAGACAATAAGGTTGCATGGGTGCCCCTATCTATCATCTCAAACCGTGACACTCAGTTTACTTCGAAGTTTTGAGGTAAGTTGCATGAAGCATTGGGCACTCGACTAACTTTTAGTACAACTTTCCACCAACAAACTAACGGTCAGTGAGAGGGGACTATTCAGGTATCGGACGACATGGTGGGGGCGTGGGTAATTGATTTTGGGGACCATTGGGATCAGTTTTTACCCTTGTATGAGTTCTCCTATAATATTAGTTATCACTTCAGCATTGATATGGCACCATTTAAGGCACTGTATAGGAAGGGATGCAGATCATCCATAGGTTAGTTTGAGGATGGGGATGTAAAACCTTTGGGTGTTGACTTTGCTAGGGAAGCTAAAGAAAGGGTGAGGGAGATTCAGGCTAAGTTGTTGGCAGTCTAAAGCAGACAGGAGGGGTATGCGGATCACAAGGTAAGAGACGTGTCTTTTCAGGTTGGTGATCAGGTTTTATTGAAGGTTTCACCAATGAAAGGAGCCATGAGGTTTCGATAGAAGGGTAAGCTTATCCCTGGCTACATTGATCAATGTTGTTATGGAGAAAGAAAGAAAAAAAATACATATATTCATGAAAAGAAATATTAAAAATTAAACTATAATATTTGTTTTGGGTGCTCACTCTCTCATAGAGAGTAATATACACTCACTTTGCCAGCTAAGCATTTAGAGAGATAATAATTTCAATTTTAAGCACTCCAAGGTGATAAAAAAAAACCATGAAATTGAAGTATGTGTATGTAATTAAAAATCCGGATATAGATTGAGAGGACATTTGACTATTTTCTCAAATTAGAATATAGGAAAAGTTCATAATTCAAAAAGAAACAAGAAATAAAGAAAATGAAAAACAAAAAGAAAGCAGAAAAATAAAAATAAAAAAAGAACACAAAAATAAAGGAGCCAAAATCGGTTATGGTGAAAGAAGAAAATAAAAAATAAATGAACAAAAATGGATATCTATATTATTATTAGTTGTACACTGAGAAGGAACTTATATAAATTACTTTATGATTAAGAAAAAAATAAACAAAAAAGACATGGAAGAGATAGGAGGACGACGCTCAAAACCACCATTAGGTTTCTTTCAAGCAAACACTTCCAACATTCTTCCAAGTCACCTAATTTAAGAGAAATCTAGCTATTTGTACTAGTTTTTAGGTCAGGCCAATTGGAAACTAATACAAACCACTGTGCCTTCCAAATAGGGATGGCAATGGGGCGGTTGCGGGACGTGTTTTAGTCTTTAGGGCAGTGCGGGTTAGAAATTTTACGGGGCTGAGCGGGGTGGGTACAAATTTCTGTTTGGAAAAAATAAAATATGAGGGGCGGGGCAGGGCGGGTCCGCGGGTTAGGGTATTTTCTTTTGAATACCGATACAGAAATAGAGATTAGAACACTGTTCATCAATTAAATATCTAAAAGGCTTTGTCCAAGGTTATTGTCATGAAAGAAGGCAATTCTTTCATATTTTTTTTCTTTAGCATTTTAACACTACTCCCTCCATTCCATATTAATTTTATTTTTGAGGTGTTTCACACCCTTTAAGAAAAGTAGATTAAGACATAAATTGAACCTAGTTTTCCATTTTTACCCTTATTAATTATTATCAAATTTATGATTAAAATAACTAAATATTAATTAATCACTGATTCCAATACTAACTAATGAAGGGTAAAATTGGAAGAACACTACTCTAAAAGTAGTCTTGAAAACTGAACAATTAAGTTAATTTAAAAAATAAAAAATGCCTCAAAAATTAAATATTAAATATGGAATGGAGGTAGTAATAATTTTTTTATTTAATTTCCCTACATGATGACTGTCTTTAATTTCTACATTTGGTATGGATAAAAGAAAAGGTAGAAATAGAGAGAGAAGATGGAGAATGAAAAATGAAACGGGGGAATAAGCTATGTTTTGATTCTTTCGTGCTGGAACAATTCCATTTTGTTGACCCATCTCTGCACAAGTATTGTTTGCAGCGAAAGAGTGTTGAAGTTCCGCTGGGCGAGTATATGTGGAGCGGGTTAAAGCTGAGCGGAGCGGGGAGAAAATGAAAAATTATGCTTTGTGGGGCGGGCCAAAGTCTTTGCGGGTTTTCCCCGCACCCATACCGTACTGCCCCATTGCCATCCCTGCTTCCAAACCTAAGCTTAAACATTAAGTTGGGCTGAATATCAATGGAAATGAGAGATGCATTTGCTTGCACACTAGCTGCCTAGCTGGTTACGTACCCAAAGATTTTGGCTTTAGAGCTTGGAATGTGACAATATCTCCAAGTCTTTATCCTCTCTTGGGATTTTCTTCATAGTTCAATTCCGGAGAAGTCGCTCTTTAAACTTCTTCACAAGCCTCTTCCAAACTTTCTTCCGTCAGTGGCACGGTCTAAATTGGACTTCTTTATCTTCAATCTCCTTCGGCAATAGACCTCCCTCCTCCTTGGAATGATCAACCTCCTCGATTTGGTATCACTCTCTCCTTTTTGCAATGCTTAAACCTCAAACTGGGAAGTACTTAAAATATTGGCAAATAAGAACTTGAGAAAATAGAAACTTAAACACTACATAATGTACATAAAATTTCCTTCGGATTCTAATCAAGCATTCCTAAATTAAACTGTGGTCTCCATGTTTCTGTCTATATGTATTAACTTCTGGTAAAAAGTAATTATTTCTCCCTTAATAGCTTCAGGATCAGTGATCTCTGCAAGCAGTACATCAATGTGATTGTTCATGCATTAGCATCCTTTGAAAAAAAATTGTTCTCATCTCCCTGCTTCAACTTGAGGATTCTGGACCTCTCGTCTCCATCCAGGCTACCTCCTCATGTTTACAATTTCTTCCACTTCCATTGCAAAAGTTAGCCTTTTGAGATATTTCATAATTTGAAGGAACCCTCAGTTCCTGTACCTTGTCTAGTTGAGCTATCCTATCTAGGATATCACTTTTCGTTCTTTACAGCTACCAAAAATTTCCAGATTCCACTCCTTTAACTTCCCCTTCAACGTTTTCAGTTTGTTAGTTAGGATAAAATCTGGTTTGCCAGTCATCCACATTCCTTAACCTTCTCCTTAAAACCTTCTATCAGTAACCACCAACTTTCAAGTTTGAAACTTTCAAGTTTGAAATCAAATTTATTTACAACCCCTTCCCCACACTGCAACATGGTAGGACTGTGATTAGATACCACTATAGGAAGTGTGGATTGCCTGATGTGTTTGAAACTCTCATCCTACATTGTGAAAAGAAAATGATCCTACCAATCCTGGAAACCTTGTCCTGATTGTTCCCTGCTCCAACTTCCAAGTATAT
The DNA here is from genome assembly GCA_029582545.1 of Solanum lignicaule. NCBI lineage: Eukaryota > Viridiplantae > Streptophyta > Magnoliopsida > Solanales > Solanaceae > Solanum > Solanum lignicaule. The sequence goes on along the minus strand of JAJOOF010008201.1, from coordinate 21,072 downwards.
GAGCCACCAAACAAAAGGAGACTAGCAAGTTCTTCCTTATTTCCCCCCAGTCAACCCATGTTCCAGATGCAGTTACATTCACTGATATCATCTGACTTGTCTCCAGCATTAAAATAGATTTTGTCGTCCATCTTTTGACCAATCACTGATTGATTGAAGAAAAACACAGGTGTCTAGATTGTTGGAAACTTGGAGTAAGCACAACTCATTTGCAATCAAAAGCTGTATCTATATTTATTTGCATTCTACAAAAACGTTCATTTAGCACATTCTTAAGCCTAAGGAGAGCAACTTAGAATTTTTTTTTAATACATGCTCTCCACTGCACTTGTATGTCTAAAGCTGATATGCACTGTACTTTCGGTCTTTGGTATCACTTATCAGAAGGGTGAAGAATGAACTAGAACCTGTTGAAATAGTCCCTTTTCAAATTGTCCAGTAGCATGGAAATGGTTGTGTGTTTACCTAATACAGGAAATATTTTACCTGATAAGGCAGAGAAGATTCCAACAGTATGGCAAATGGATGGCCACTAACAACTATTGCTCACGCTGGTACTATCTGACCCTGTCTTCAAGCAGTGTCTGAAGTAGTTCTCTTTCTCCCCCTCCCTCAATCTTTTCTGGTTATCCTCTGTTAAGTATGACAAAAGAGGGAAAACATGTTGCAGTTCCTCAATCTTATGGCAATCTCGGCTCAAGGAATATGGAAATATAATCACTAAAATTAAAAAATACAACCAGTATGGTTGCAGTATCGAGTCACCATGCTACCATATCCAATAAAAAATAACATAAATGCAGAATCTTCAGAGGCATACAAGACAATTCCAAAAGAGAAGATCCCACATACAGCCAGACTTTACGCATATAAAAGCAATAGACTAGAATGCTACCTCCACAGGATGTACCCCAAACACTAATCGAGTTAAAAGATTTCCTTCACAGTTATCACGTGAGGAGGGAATCTGTCATAAAAATTCAAATCAGAGCTAATCCAAAACCAGTTAGTTTAAATACGACCACAAAGAAATACTGTGAAGAATGCAATTTTTCATTGCCCATGATATACCTGAGGTGCATTTTGTCTTGCTTTGATGTTAACGATTCCTTGCGAATTGATATCCTACAAACAGCAAAAGCACCTAATAGACAGAACATGGAACTTGCAGGTTTCAGCAATAGGTTAGCTAGCTCCTTATAATAATAGATAACAATGAGAACCACCAATATATCATCGATAAGCCATGAGAGCTTATCCTACAATCGCAAACCATAAGAGTTCCTGAATCATATAAATGACAAAAAAAAATGTGATCATGATGGCAAATGCATAGTATGCTAGATAGTAGAAGAAATACACCAAATAAGACAAAATGAGCAACTAACCTATATAATTAGGCAACATTAAAACTGGTAACAGAAGGATGAGATGACTTAAATAAAATGGGTTTATTGAACACTTACAATTTATGTACAGAGGACATCATTTCCTTACCTGTATTGCTAAAATACAGTGTTCCTATGGTACTATAACTACAATACTATCTTAAAAGTTGTACAAAATCTTTACAGTCAAAGTAAGTTGAAAGGGACAAAACCCAAGAGAGTGGGAGAGTTCACTCAAAATGAAGTCGTATACAAGTATCTGAAAGAATATATTGCCCTAATTACGGACTGACGGTCACAGAAGCCCGTTTCTCCAGAGATCGACAATCAATAGGAACTATAGCAAAGATGGCTTCAAACCATCATATTCAATTCTGACAGATCATCCATTGGAATCTGAAGGCCCAGAAAGTCATTATCTTGCAATCCATCATCATCTATGTTCAACCATGAACCTATGTCCTGTCCCTGACCATCAAAGTCATCAGGGGCACCTAAAACATCCATTCCAGGAAGTTGCAGACCAGACAAATCAATGGGATCCTCTAATTCATCCAAGTCATAATCATTCTTATCCTTGCCAGTGCCACTGGCACTGATATCACTTGAATTCACTATTGAAGACGCTGCTGCTTTAGGTTGCCCTGACATTTTTCCTAGAAGGCCATTGACAGAAGTGGATAATTGAGTAGTTTTAAGCTTAGATTTTGTTTTAGGCTTTCTTTCTCCCTTAACATTTGAAGAGGCAGGTCGACCAATCTTTATTGATCCACCACGAGATGATGCCTCTCTGCCATTTCCTTTTCCTTCTCGGTCCCTCTCACTTCTCTTCCCTTTTGCACTGCTTGAAAGTGAACATCCAACACCTGACAGAGCACCAGAAGATGCAGCAATGCTAGTACCAAGGACATCTTCCAACTCTCTCCGCTTGACTCTACTTGCTTCAGAATATAAATTGGCTTCATAAAGTATGTCCTGGTTTAGAGATGGGCTATGCTGTGGGCTAAAATAAGATTTTGCAGCTTCACTGTCAGTGTTGGAATCTGTTTGTCCATCACTAAGGCGGGATATAGCAGAAAGGAACATATCCTTATACAACGGCTCCCTGAAGCAGCTTTTTCCTGTCTCCTCGAATTCTATGCATCGATCCAAAGTTCGCTTGACCAATGCTAAGGCAGCTTGCTTAGCCATTTTTCCACTAGCACTCTTTGCCCCGTGCACATTTGGACCCCAACATCTCTGCCAAGGCAAGACAATGTCAATGAACAATTTTCTTTACAAGTTCAACTACAACTTAATGCTCCGACAATACAGACACAATTTTGTTATCAACTACTAGAGGCAGTATACAAGAGTCAGCACAATTCTTAATGCACTACAATGAAAAGAAGATACTAAAGATAGATGATACCATTAGCAACCAAGATAACTCAATTCTAACCTAACTGATTGCAGAACAAGAGAGAACTAGAGACATAAACAAGCAGAATCGCCGTGAAATCAATCAAGAGCACTGATTTCACAAAGACAGACAAATAGACAGAAAAATATCAACTCATCAAACATTTGTGGGCAATGAATTATATGTAGAACACTGCAGATCCAACATTAAATTAAATTATATATAAGAAACAAAGCCAGGAGCATGACGTTTGTTTCCCGCTTTTGCCTTGGAGGCAGAAATTGGAATGATATCAAGACAGTATGTTTTTGGTTATAAGAAATATGGAAAGCAAAAATGGAGATTGATCCCGAGTAAACTGCTGAGCAGAAGTGACGGGAAAAATATACATCTAAACCAAAGGAAATATTTTTCCACAGTAATAAGGCACCTAAGCCTACCATTAGATACTCAGTTCAAGGTCTTTTTAGAGGGGAGATAAAAACTCACCCACAAGGATGAAAAAAGAAGCATAAGTTCCAAAGCCATGTCAATTTAGCAATCAGTTGATACCATAACAGATACATGAACTCTGATCTCCCATCCATCCATTGGTAATATACAGTTATTCCATTAAATTTTGGGAGGACAATCTAATGACCAGGAAAGAAATTGGTTAAAATGTTCAACCTACCATATATTTCTCATATGCCATTTCCACAAGCTTGTCAAGAGCATGCTGTTCGAACTCCCTATAAAACAATTAAATGCTTTAGTTATTATGTCAATGAATAGTGCTAAGCAAGGATCAAGGTAATGCATCTGAAAGAAGCACAATACTTTTCTTGAATCTCCCTCGTCTCTGCTGCTGAATTCAACAGCTTTCCCAGCATTTCTTTCTTCTTAGAAACCTATGCAACAAGCACAATCACATGAGAAAGGCTCCCAGCCGAAACAATCTAAGTAGGCTGCACACTCCATAAAAGTAAAAGTAAGAAGCACCATTGAAAGAATTATAGACAGCAGGCTGATAGGCAAAGGCACTTCAGTGGTTCAAACACCCCAACTGCACTGTAACCAATATAGATAGGAACAATAGCGGAAGGGAACTACTTAAACTTCAGGCCTATATAACTCACAAGAGGAGAAAGCAATAAGCTCTAGGAAAGTTAAAAGAAAAAGCAATAAGCTCTGGGAAAGTTAAAAGAAAAAGCAATAAGCTCTAGGAAAGTTAAAAGAAAAGCTCTAGAATCTGTAAGTTCCGTCCTCCTTCTGAGTGAGAAGTTCATTTCCCTTTTCCGAAACACCTTTGCTCTTCATACGCATTTGGCATGGTGCTAGAACCTTGTGCAAAGATGCTTTTATTGTACTGACCCACATTTGAATATTCAACTCAAAATTTAAAGCATTAAAGAAACTTCCCGAGCCCATGAGGATGCTCATTCAATGAGCATCTCAATCCTTGAAGAGGTATCCAACCTACATGCTAAATATCCAATTCTATCTCATTAAGTGACTATAGAATGCGAATCGATTTAGGTTTGAAAGCTCAATCACTTTTGGTCCAGCAGCAGTTGGCTCAACAAATCAAGATAAGCAAGAGGACACTGAGCAAGACGCAAGAAACAGAGGCAGAGAGATCACTCAAGAATGTACCAATTCAAAATAAGACTTACCATTTCCTGGTGCTTCTCATCCAATCTACTCGCATCCATGCTAATTTCTTCATCCGCTGCATGTGGTAAATCAGACTGCATAGACCACCATAACCAATTAGCATACCAAGGAACAGTTGATCGAAGTGAGAGAGCACAAAATACAGAACTATCACCATACAACATGCTGAGGATCCTTAAAACCTACCTCCAATTGTGGATATATTCCAATACAGTGAATCTCAAGAAGAAGTTTCTCATCAATAGACATCTCATTATACTGATACTCAGAACAGACAAAGCCAGGCAAGGTTCGCTGTTGTGGAAGTAAACATTTTTGTGAATGATCATAGTTTAAAAAACCGCCCATGTCTGAGGCAGATGTAACATTATTACAGTCCATGACTTGCTCCGAATTATCAAAGGGACCCACACTGGAATTTGTTATGTATCCATTAGAGGCAGGGTATTTGGAAGTTTCACTGCCATATAATATTTGTGCACAAGATGTATCTGATTCTAAATTCATCTCCATTTCAAATCCAGATCGATAACCATCAGAATTAAGATCCTCATTCCCACTACAATATAGATCTTCAGGTATTAGAGCTGCCATCACTCTTTGGTACAAGGAAATATCCTTATGTTTGCTCTTTCCAGAGGCCACATGGTCCACAGTACTTTCAAGACTCCGCGTTTCATTTGTATCTCCTCCAAACTCAGTCAACCCAAACCCATTTGGGACTAAACTGGAACCATCAGCATCAAAAGGGTCAGATACTGGTCCTGTAAGGTTGGTCTCATGATTTACCTGTTACAAGTAGAACAATGAAGATTAGTGCATCCAGCAAAAATCATAACTAGAGGCATAGCGCCAGTCTGATGATATTAAAGCAACTTTGATATGGTCGAACACTTCTTTAATCTTGATCAAGCAAATATTTTCACAGCCAGAAGGTAAGCATCGCATTGCCAATCGATGATAAATGCAAAGACTTCTCCCAGGACAGTAAAGGTGGAAAGCTATGCACATATCCCACCACTCTCACATGGGGGGGGCCCCCCCTCCACTAGTCAAAGAGAAAAAATGCAGTAATGGGACAAGATGGCCCATAAGGATCAGGTAGTAGAAAGCCAAAGAGCATGTCAAACTTGAGCTCAAATTTTTTTATGATTTCTTTTATAAGCTAAAACTGGAAAAAAAATTATAATACAATATTCTTTTTATAATAAAATATTCTCAAAGAATTCTTAAGAATACAGAAAACAGAAGCCTCCAACTTCAAAGTATCATTAACAAGAAAACGGAAAGAAAAGAATTGGTTGCTCCTCCAGGATTGATGGCATGGATTATTAACCTGCTAAACACCTCCCACGCCCATCCCATTTCCAAAACAAAAAGAAGAAAAAGGAAAGGGGCATCTTTTTCTTTTCTTTTTTTTTGATGACAAAAAAAGGGGCATCTTTTATAAGTAAATAAACTGAGAAAAGGACCAAAGTTGTCCCTTATCTTTGCCTTAAGACTCAGAATGATCCTCATCCTTTCACAGAAACACTAATAGTCCTCCTCCTTTGTAAAAATGGTGCAGTTTTAGTCTCCCAAACATTTTCTGTCTATCACTAACGGTAGCCGCTCACATGCATGTCACACATTTTTTTAAAATCCCCTAAAAAACTAGGTGTTCTGTCTTTCCTCGTCTCATTGTAGAGAGTAGATCATACCTTGTTAATAGAATTTGTTACTCTTTGCCATAAGCACTTTCCAATTAGCTTATTTTTATTGCTTATGTCAACGTTTCATAGGTTAGATAGGGAGATATGATCGGGTTTCTCTTTTCTCAGAGAAAGAAGTCATAATTATTAAGTATCATGGACACACTGATCCAACCTTCAATTCCATTGGTGCACAATTAAAAATTTGCTCCATTATTCATGATCTCCATAATATTATGAGCAGATGATTTATTTATAAAATCATATTGGTGTTGTCTCCAACCTTTTTGTTACAAATCAAAATTAATAACTCGAAACGACAATATATTATTGGTTTATCGGTAATGAGTTATTAATCTTATCATTTGGTAACAATAACAAGATACCCAGTATAGTCCCATAAATGGGGTATGAGAAGGGTAGAGTGCGCAGATCTTACCTCTATCTTGCCAGGAAGAAAGGTTGTTTTCGAAAGATCCCGGCTCAAAGAAATTACAATTGGTAATGGTTTAGAATTTTTTTTGTGAATTATCGATTCTGTAATGGTTTGTGTTTTTTCTTAGCGCTAACCGATAACTCCTGATAATAATTATTAAACTATAATTCTACGTTTGACAAAAAATATCAGGCTCCTTGATTAGGTTCCAATGTTTATTTAATGAGAAGTATCTGTTAAATTGATATACAATCAATAAATTAATCACTGAATCTTAACTTTCTATAATGATTTAGCATATCTATAAATGCTGAGAAGTCGAACCAATAACATTCAAAACCGAATCAAACAACCACCGCTAACTTCTAGCTAGTACTGCGAAATTTCACTCCTCTAGCTAAGACACTCCCAGAAATCCATGTACTTGCAGACAAACTTGTTGAGAAAAATATGAAAAAGCTAACAAATGAAAGTGGACGATAAAGTGGCTATTACATAGTATAACATGATTTAGATCAAGCCACGCATAAATAGTGGCATCCGCAAGTATAACCATGTGGACAACTCTTCTGTTAAAATGAGAAACGGACATTTAAGAAAGGTGCACCATTTTCCAAAGGAGGTGGACTATAAGTGCTCCTTACAAAAAGATAAGGATCATTTTGAGTCTCAAGGCCAAAGATAAGGGACAATTTTGATCTTTTTCTCTATATAAATTAATAAGCTCGACAAGTTTAAGGACAAAGCATGATAGCAGTTAACGCTCCCTACCAACTCTAGTACAACTTCTCCAGCACACTCCCTACCAACTCTACTACAACTTCTCAGTTCTCATGCACTTGCTACTCATAATAAAAGATACCAACATTATTTGTTGTGCCACTTCTATTTGATGGTCTATAACCATACGAATGACAACTGGATATACATTATAGCAATCCTTTCTTGGTTTTTTATTTCAAAAGAGAATTTATAAATTAACCTTAGCAATGTCAATTAGTACTGCACACAATTATAATAGTCACACACTGGATGCAAAGGCAACCACCACTCCATTCCATACAACAACAACATAACCAGTGAAATCACACTAAGTGGAGACCGGAAAGGGTAGAGTGTACGTAGACCTTACCACTACCTCGTGGAGGTAGATAGGCTTCTTCCAAAAGACCCTCGGCTCAAGTCCATCAAACCCAAGTAAAAGAAGAAGAAGAAAAAAAATGTTGTGTGGAAGGGAATAAAACAATGCAGCATATCTAACCAAACTATAATCCCTCCATTTCAATTTACGTGAAACTATTTGACTGGGCACAGATTTTAAAAAAGAAAACTTTTAGAATGGTCTTAAACATGTCATAACATTTGTGTGTCTAAAACTTTTGAAACTTGTGGTCTCACGTACCATGACATTTTGAGGGGCTATAAAAGCTTTATATTAGGGGTAAAATGAAAAGTTCAAATTAAATTATTTCTTAATTTTGGAAGCAGTCATTCTTGTTTAACAAACAAAAAAAGAAAAAGGTTCACATAAATTGAAACATGGGGAGTACATGATAATAAGGTCTCATTTGTTTTAAGACATCTGAATCAAACTTCACACCTGAATATTAAGATGTGTATTAAGATTTAAAATTCTGAATATTAAAATGTTGCATAAAAATCTGAATACTAAATAGTTGAACATTGTTTGTGTTCTCAACATCTGAATGTATAAAATTTGTCTTCGTTTTCAAAAACAATAAAATTAAAATAAAACATTAAATTGACCTAATATTATATCAATAAAATATTTTAAAATTTTATATGACAATATTGGTGGTGACTAACATGGTGATTTGTGTGTGTCGATTTGGGATGGTGGTAGTGGATAGTATCTTATGGTATAGTGGTTGGCACTAGTGATCAACCGTGGTTGTTTGGGGGAGGGGGGGGGGTGGGGGGATGATATGGTGGTTGTGGGTGGTGGTTGAAAGTTGATGGAGTAGCAGTGAACTGTCATCTATGTTCAAATTATCAAATGAACATCTTAATGACATTAACCTGAAAACAAACAGACTTAGTGATGAAGATTAAAACATTCATCAAGTGCAAACAACTGAGGCGTAAGTAACTTCCCCTCCCCCTAAACAAAAACTTATGAAATGCAAATAGTCTGGTCAAAAGTTTCCAATTCAGATTCCAGCAGAAACTATGAGCCCATTATGTGTCCGTTAAGCAGTTGACAAAGACGGGTATCAATTTAAACTTGTCGTCATAGCTAGATGTTTTTTGCAGAATAATTAGCAACTTCCAGAAGTTAACCGAAGTATTATAGGGAAATATTACACAATCCACAAAACAACCATCACCTGCTGCCTTAAAAAGGTTGGATCTATTTCTGATATGAATCGAAAAAGTGGCTCCATCTGCTTCCAGAATGAGCTAGAGAGGGCTTGAGCTGCAATAAAAACAGGTCCATCAAAAGAACATATTGTTCAAAGAATTACAAATTAAACATGTCAAATTAATGCTAAAAAGATGGATTAGTTAGCAGAAAAAAAAGGGTGTTGAGAGTGTACCAGTGTTGGTAACAGCACTTGCAGCAGCCAAAAGCTCTTCATGCCCATCATCTGAACCAACTAAGAGAAATGAAAAGAGAAGTGAACAACCAAAGCGGAGAGTGACTGAATACCTATACAATCCAGCTACATTGTTGCTACAACTACCTAGAAAATCAGTAGCAGCATTCATTGTCGCTTGTTTCTGTCGTTTGTAAGCTTTACGATCAGCAAGCTTTCTGGTAGGAGGTCGGCCTGCTTTGCTGCATAGATAGTCACGTAAATGAAGAACAGTTATTCATTCGTATTAAATATGGAAGAGAAGGCCCAACCATAAAAATATATATAGGGATAAGGTTCAACCTTTCAGTCTTATCAAGACCGTGTCTAGAGCTTCTGAGTTGTTTTGCTGTTCCAACATTTCCAAGCTTCTCAACCATCAATGTCATCGGATTCCTAGTGGCGGTAAAACCCCTCCCAGTCCTCCCTTGCCTACGAATACCATCTCCATGATCTTCCCCACTAGCCCTCTTACTTTTCCTTGGTGGGAGCAGCAAAGACATCTTCTGAACATGGGGCCCAGATTTTTCATCTACCTCATCAGACCTGTTGCTCTTGTCCTTGGACTTGATTTCAGCAGCCCCGGACTCCTCACTTTCAGAAGCAGCTGAAGAGAAGTGATCGCTTTTTAATTTGACTTGTTGAGGGGAAGAACCACAAAGACGCCTTTCATTACTGAGAGCATCACTTGTACTATCAAGAGAAGGGTTTTCATCATTATTGGGAACAATAGGAAAATTAGCCCTTCTTGCGGGTCGAGAGATCTTTTGGGGCCTTTGGCTGGCCCACTGAGCAACAGGTGGTGATGACGACCTCATAGAAGAAGTGCGTTTACGATTACCTGCCCCGACAGCAGATGGAAGTCTGCTTGTGCAGGGAGAGGTTTCCCAATCATTAGCAGCAGCTGCCTGTTGAACCACTGCAGATAATTTTGGTGCAACAACTGAAACTGATCGTGGAGCACGGGCAACAGAATTCACTTTTGTACTTGAAGAAGGAGTAGCAGATATGAAATTTTCTCGAGCAGCTGTCTTTGTTTTACTGCATAAATAGAATATAATGAACATCCAAGGGAAGTAAGAATATGAGCGAAAAAAAACTAAGACGGATATCTCTCATACAATGATTCAAAAGCATAATAGCAAAGATTAAATTCCAAAAGTTACATTGTACACATTCAACCAAAATGAACAAGAAAGGACGATAAAAGAAGTCGAGTCCCATACTTTTTGATGGCTCTGATCTTCACCCTTTCTTTCTCTGAACCAATAGGCTGTTGGTCTCTTCGATCAATGAGATGGAGACTGTTCTCTTGGTCAACCTTGGACATGGAAGAACGCATTCCTAAAGGCACTTGCTGTGATACACCATCAGCTTTTCCAGTTCCAGTACTTCCTGGAGCAGCTCCAGGTCTACTTGAAAATAATAAAAGTCAGTTCAGAGTAAAGAACAAGGCTAATACTTATCAGTTACGCTGTAGCAAAAATGATCTTGAACAACCAAGGAAAGAAAGATTACAAGTGGGTACAATTGAGTATTGGTATTTGGTAGTATTTCCTTTCACCACCGACATGATTATAAATTTTATTCTTTACACTTCCTATAAAAAATATGATGCCATCCCTTTTAATCTCAACTACAATATATTAGTTCCCAAATAATCTACATGTGAGATAGAGAAAGCAAGTTTCTAAAGTATTCCCTCTTGAATTAAGTTCTCAATACTTCGTCTAGAAAGGACAAAGCTTTCCCAAATTTCTTTTGATGGGTAAAGCTCGTCCAACTTCAAATACACCCAATTGATGTTTCCAGCATGTAAAACTTACCACTCTCTTATTCTTCAATGTTTGTTACTACCTAATGCTTCACTTTCTTTGTTTCTTGCTATTTTGCAGTCACATTATTGTTGCAATCCTGTTTCAAAAACAGTTTAGCTGAGGGTTTATTGGAAATAACCTCTCTACCCCAGAGGTAGGGGATAAGGTTTGTATACATACTACCCTCCTCAGACCCCCTTGTGGAATTAAATTGGTATGTTGTTGTTGTTCAACATGGGATACAAATCATGGCTGAAGCAGACAACCAAATAAATAAACAACTGAGAGGTTAGTTTAACCCCCATTACGGTTTAAGAACTATCTTTTCTCCTATTATCTTATTCAGTCCCCCTTTCTCCTATGGTCTGAAGGTTTATCAAAACAACCTCTCTACCCCCAAAGGTAGGGGTAAGGTCTGTGCACATCCTACCCTCCTAAGACCCCCTTGTGGGATTTAACTGGTATGTTGTTGTTGTGCAACATGGGATACAAATCATGGCTGAAGCAGACAAACAAATAAATAAACAAGCAACTGACTGGTCAGTTTAACCCCATCATGGTGAAAGAACAATCTTTTCTCCTATGGTCTGATTCAGTTCCCCTTTCTTCATATGACCCCATAAGCATGCTCTGCTGCAAATTCAAGGAGACATTCACCAAATATGCAACTACTCCCTCTGTTTCAATTTGTTTGTATGGTTTTGCTTTGGCACGGAATTTAAGAAAGTAAGGAAGACTTCTGAATCTTGTAGTCTTACATTAAATATATGTAGAATGTACCAAAATGTCATTTAATCTTGTGGTCTTAAACATGCATGTGCAAAGTTAGAAATAAAGAGTTGCCAAAAAAAAGATTTTTTTTTAAACGGACTAAAAAGGTAAGTAAGACAAACAAATTGAAATGGAGGGGGTAATTGTTTTCCCGGTCAACCCAATCCTTAGGGAGGTTAGGAAGCTTTTTCTACTTCTACTATAGGATTTGCTGCTCTTTGGATCAGTGCACCTAATATATAATCTATAGCAAGGTTTCTCAGATAAGAAGTGCTTCCAAAGTCCAAATGATACTCAACCACAGAAAGGTAATCTACCAATAGAACATCAGCAATTCATATACGGATATATGTTCTCATAGAAAAAGGGCAGATAAAGACAAATCAAAATCTAAAACACACACATTGAAGCTGGAGGTTAAATTTGACATTGATATTTGAAACAACACCTGAAGCCATGGGTATCACTAAACCTCAAGCGGCCATCAGCTATAAGACGGGACGGCAATCCTTGCTTTGGTTCCCTGTGGCCATCCATAGGTTTTGATGTCGATGAGCTTCCAGTAGTATCTGGCTTTATTCCAGATCGCTTCTTTTTCATCTTAGACTTCTCCCAGCCCTCTACAGCAATGGATGATGTCCGGTCCTCTCCATGAACTGTGCTACTAGTAGGAAGTCTCAATATCTCCCTATCTCTATCCATAATCCCAGATTGCCTTGATGGAGTGCTTGCTTGTACCTCCGGCTAATTCAATAAAACATATCCATCAGTCTTGAGGATGTCGGAACTGATTCCATGCATGGTTGATGAATGAAAATGAATAAATTGAGGTGAAGGAGCATGTTGTCTAGCCAAAGATAACATCAAGAACGAGGAAAGAAATTCACCCATCCATAACAAGAAAAGAGGATATCTTAAAAGGAAGATATCTACCTATAAAATAAAATAAAGACAAGGAACTCCATAATCAAACATTCTTTTAATTTATTTTTTGTTATGTTTATAAGAAATACAATTTTATTGATGTGGGAGAATCCTGAATACAAGCACTATACCAAATATTGACAGCCTACACAAAATTATAATTCTCTACAAAAGACACCTAATCATTTAAACTAACAGGGCCTCATGGCTGCCATCAAAATGAAAATAAGAAAATTCCTCAAATACACAGTCATTATCTATCCCTTCGAAAGCTTCTTACTTCTGTACTTCCTCAAATGTATGAAGTATTATCAGTAAAGACCAGGAAAGTATCTGAAAAGCACTTAACAATAAACTCAACATTACGCAAGTTAATAAGGTAAAGTCTATCCTAGCGCTCAACAGCATCCAACTCCTTTTAGCATTTTAGACAGCCTCAACCAGCCTTCAACAATATTATGCAGTAATAACAAACGAATCAGATAAGGATAGTGTCAGTGTGTCACTGTCTAGGCTATTCATCAGCATAGATGCAGTGATGGGAGATGCATTAAGAAAGAGAATCTTAACTAGGAAGTATACATTTACAGGGAACTTCCCAATTTCGAAAAACTGAATAAAGTTTTAAAAAATTGCAACAAAACTGCAAAGGAAAAATACAAACCCTCAGATCCACCATAGAAGTTCGAGTGCGCTTATTTGGAACAGCATTTTTGGTCCTTTTTTCGGACTTCTGTAGCTCAAACTCATAACCACTCTGGGTTCCTATTTTACCAATGCCTGCTCCTGAAACAGACCGGTCACTTGAATATAACACATTGGGTCGTTCATTCGATAAAACGTCTGACCGAGATCTCTTCCTTGATGGAATGCTTGGAAAGCATTTGTTGATCACAGATAAGGATTCAGTGAATATCTTTACACGTTCCCTGATATTTCATTGGAAATAAATCAAAACAAATCTCTATCCATGTAGACCGGATAAAAATAAAGCAATGGAGCTAAGTTTCTAATAACTACCTTGCTTTAGTACAGCTTTCCCGAAGACCAGCCTTCAGTCGTCTGGCTTCCTCTGGAAAGGGAGAAGAGGACGGTTTGCCTTTAGAAGACACCACAGGAGAATCCTCTACTGGCATGCCTAAAGTTAAACCAGTGAGTCTCTTGAAATCACTGTGCCTATTAAGTTTGTGCTCTGTCACCATTGCTTTTGGATCAAAACGCAAGCACTGAAAAAAGTTAGTGACATCTGTTTGTGTAATTGTTGAAGTACTTCTTGTCGTGTTAGGAAGAGAAGATAAGATTGGATTCTCCATGTTCTCGCGGAAACTAGCAGACCTATCCAATGAAGCAGATGCATATGACCCACGCTGCCCAGAGACATACAATGGCCTATCTGGGCTATTAGAAGATAGATCAAATCTGCTAGATGCTGACATCGCATCAGCTTAAACACGCTCTTCGTGCTACCCGCCAAGTTGACACAGAGGTGCATGGCAATACTCTACAGCAATGCATGAAACCCAGCTAACTATCCGATAGTGATGATTACAACCTGCAAGGATACCATTATGGCAACATAAGATCTGCTCAGAAGAGTCCACGGAGACCATAAATACGACAAAAAGAAAGAAAATAACCTAATTAAAGTTTAAAAGGGAACGTGCAAAGCAGTAGAACAATTTGTTAACATTCTTTATCAAAAAAATTGTTAACATGAAGGAGTTTAATGCATATAAAGATGTTTGAACAAGTATCTACATCAAAACAGAAACGGTAAAGAAGCCAAAGAGATCAATGATACTGAAAAGTCATCCTAAATGCATAATAACCTTTTAAAGTGGTATCTAAGACATAGGCTGACAAACTACACCACGGTGTAAGCAGGTTCAATATGTGTAACCATGGAATTCCAGAAAGATACGAGCAAGAAGATAAACACTCCTAAACGTTGAAGCCATCAATAATAAGCTGAATAGATAAAGAATTTAAAAAGTTTCTTCCATGATAAAAACTGTCATGCAATCCTGCAACTTCTGTGCATCAACTATCATTCACTAATTTAAAGTATCCAAGCCAACAAAGAGAAAAAACAGCCGACAGAAGGGGATGACATCTAAATGTTGAACTAGTAAGAAGATGTTGCACGTCTAGTCATTCAAAACTTTGAATAGACAAGAAACAGTTGAAGTAAACATTTACATCAATAAATGCTCTATTGCTAATTATTTTTTACCTTTTCTTCAGACTAGCACATGTACCATCACAATAAACAATGAATTCAATTTTTTTTTGTTTTTTTATCCCCCCCTCCCCTCCTCCCTCCCTTATTCATCAAGCAGGGTACACAATTTAGACAATCTAGTCATACTCAGCTTTCTACTTTGAATCATTCCACTGATGCTAGATCCACAGCTCTACTAATAAATCTTCTATGATCAAAACAAATCATCACCTTTCAAGTCAAATGCTCATATTTGACACCCACAATTTCCAGTAATACTCTTATTACTTAGCTTAAACAGAATGCCAAAAATAACAATCACCAGCATCACAAACAAACAAATAACTTTGACAAATTTACTACAGAAACATCAGAAAAAATTAAATCTTTTACCTGGTAACTTATACTGTATAAATCCACTTCTAAAAAAAAAAAAAAAAGACCGTGTGATCTGGACAACCTTCGATGCCAAAATTCTGAAATGATCAATAATATACATCAGAAAGTATATCAACTCAGAGTTCAATTAGGGTTTTGAAATTCTCGAATTCTAAAATGGTTACCCAAATAATTTATTTAAAAAATCTGGTATGCAGTAAAAAAGAGAAAAAAACTATATCCAAACACAAATTTATTGAATATTTGCATAAACGCATGAAAGGAGAAGAGGATTTTACATTAGACGGCGGACGTCGTCGATCGGTGAGAAGAGGAGGTGGTGGTGGAGGGTCGGTCGAGAAATAACATGGATCGTATTTTTTTTCCTTCACCGGATTTTGGCCCGCTTTTAATTTGAGCCCGGACCAAATTATTGCTAAATTTGTCCCCCAAAAAAAAAAAGTATATGTCTTGTTAATACACAAAAATTATTTTTTTTTAAAAAGTATTATCAAACACATTTTTATCTTTTTCTTTAACTTTATAAATTTCAAAAAGTAAAAAAAATAGGTATAATACATAAATATGCTATTTAACGTGGTCTCAGCTCACATTTATATCCTCCAATTTTAAATGTACATAAGTAGACACTTAAACTTGTATAAAATTGAACAAACGGGGCACAAGTATCCTACGTGGCATCCTACATGGCAATTTGCGTCTCTACGTGGTGTTATTATGTCACGTAGGGCTCATGCATCTATATGTTCAATTTTATACAAGTTTAAGTGTTTACTTGTGCACACCCAAAGTTGAAAAGCATAAATATAAAATGAGGTCAAATTAAATGGCATATTTATGTAGTCTGTACCTACCCTAACTTACATAAGATAATCACATTTCTCTTAATTGAATCACTTTGCTCGTGTAATAATAATAACTCTAGTATTGCTTAATTGAACCGACAATAGCTTTTATGTGGATTGTTCACGTACTAAGTGTCCAAGTTTATCGAGATACATATGTCCTCAAAAAATTTATTACTTCCAAACCGAAAAAACAAGAAAAACTAAACCAAACCGACAATAACCAAACCGACGGTTATATTTTTTCATTTGGTTTGGAAGGGTAAAATGGTCATTTCACAGTTGAGCAAATTCACAAGAAATGGAACATTACAATATGTGCTCAAAGTTTATGATATAATAAATGTCAAATATATTGTAACGACATGTTCCCGTCGTTATGGAAAAGCCAATGGGGAAAGATTTGGGCTAGAAAAACTTTTGGGTAGTGACTTGGGAATTCCTAGCCTAGTCCAGATTTGGACGAAATTTGAGTCAAGCAGGTCTAGGGAAATCTAGTAATGAATGAGAGATTTAATTATGAATTTGATCACATGAGTAGATATTCAAGATGTTAAGGAGCCCATACGGCTTTACGGAATCAAATTCGGGAGAGTAGAACTCCCGAAACTGATCTTAGCGTGAATAGGTAATTTTTGAACGTCAAGGTTTGAAGGGGTATTGTGAAATGGGAGTTTGGAACTCAAATTTCGACTCTCTGTCTCCGTGCAAGCCTCTAGGGTGGGATTAATCCCGTGAAGGCGGGGTCGCTGTGGCGGGATGGGGTCCGCCGTAGCAGGCCAGTTGCGACTTAAGTCGGGTAAAAACCCCAAAAAAGTTATTTTCTGTAACTTTCATTCTTGAGAGCTAAGAGATGACCCATGGCAAGTTCGTGACAGTTTTCCACCTCTTCTAGAGCTAAAGGTAAGGTTTTTACTCCCTTAATCCGTTTTTCGATCCGTAGAACTTAGATTCTTGGGTAATTATTATTGGGGGAGGGTTTTGACCTGAAACTAATGGTGGAAAAATCCCTAATTGAACATTAGGATCTTGGGATTGGCCATGGATAGATAAATTGATTATTATCCGAGTAAACTAGGCCTTGTTTATTGATCCTTGCATTAATTGTTTGTTTTTAGACCAAGAACAAGCGGAAAGAATCCGGAAAGGGAAGGCTCAAGTGCCTTAGGAGGATTCAAGCTTGGTTTCGAGGTAGGTGATGGTTTGATTTCATGTTGGTGTGATATATGTCAGTAATTGCTTCATTGTAATGCATGCATGTATGTGAATGAGGCACCGTAGATCAAACCTAGTGAAATAAGTATGAATGAACAATTATATGCCATGAACCTAATACTTGATTATATGATTATGAGTAATGTTCATTATGGGTGTGATTGTGATTGTTGTTGTGTTAATTGGATCGGGTGTCACGTTCCGACACATACATTGGATCGAGTGTCACGTTTCGACGCATATATTGGATCGGGTGTCACGTTCCGACACACTAACAGTTTGGGTGTGGGTTCCATGAGAGGACCACTGTACTGTCGTATCTACTTGTTATTGAGAATGTGGAATTGTACATTGCTTCTGAAATGATTACTGATTTATATATTTTGTATATGTGTTTACTGTGTTGTGATTGCTTATATATATTTGCTTAATGGAATAGCCGTGTGATCCTATCAGTACACTGTGGTTGTGTACTGATATTGCACTTGCTCATTCTTTGTTGAGTACAAGGCATCTTCAGGCGGTTACTGATAGACCTCAGCTAGGAGATCAGAGATCGGATTCAATGGTGAGCTTCAGGCTGCCATGGATCCTTCATTTTGTTTAGTCCATTCTCTTCGGACTCAGACTAGTGTTTAGATATTTCTTATGTTTAGTTGGGATTGTACCCCTTTTTTTTAGACTTGTTGCACTTTAGATGTTTTGGTACAATAACTTTCAGTTCTAGGGGTTAACTTCCGCAATAGTTGTTAGTTGTTTTGTTGAACTTCCGGAGTTTATGGAAACTCCGTATTTCTTTAGTCATTTAAATCTGCTTCCGTATCTTTAAATGCTTAGTCTGGTTGTAGTAATAGTTCTCCCACCAGAGGATTATTGTGGGTATCAATCACGACGGTCTGGGTCGTGACATATATATATATTGTTTATTTTTCTTATTAGTCCATTTGAAAATGAGTTTTTCTTTTCTTTTTTGACAATTTTCAAAATTTTAACTTTTCATATGACATTTTTAAGATCACGAAATTAAAATGCATTTTGATACATTCTACATATTTTTTAAGATTACAAGATTCATAAATTCTCTTTACTTATTTAAACTGTGTCAAGTTAAAAATAAACAAACTGAAACTAAGAGAGTAATAACTAAGACAAGTAGATTAAAACGGAGGAAACACTTCTAATTAATAAAGTAAATCATAACAAAGGATGTTTGAAATAAGAAATATAAACAAACTGAAACTAGAAATACAACTTATTGATTATTTTAAATTAACAACAAATTAAAACTGCAAAATTCAAACTTGAATAAAGAAGTTCAACACTTCTCTACCTATGAAATTGAAAGGACTAAATGAAAACACAACACCAAGAATATTCAGAATGTTCCACAATATTCTCGAAGGATTTATTCAATAACATAATTAGCACTACTAAGATATAAAGTCCAGCACCAGCACAATATTCCTCAATTGTTCACATCCATCACCATTTTGTTCTTACTATTAGCCTCAGACTTGCTTGCAATTTTAATTGGTAAGAATAAAAATTAAATATAATAAATAACCGTATAACAATATTCTTTAATTTGGTTTATAATTATGTTTAAAATTGTTAACTTACGAAAGTCTGGATTCTCCTTAAGCATACGCAAGTGAGGGTCCACTGGTAGACCTTTGGCAGCAAAGCTTGGATGGTGCAATCGGTTGCTAAAAGGATTAGGACTACATTTCAAATCAACAGTTATTATTAGCATTTTCACAAATTCATTATTGTATTTTTTTTTCTTACAAATTGAATTCATGATTTAATTTCTTTTGTAATTCATTTTATTTCATAAGTTGTCAAATAATTACTAAAAAAGACATTTATGTAAGGTTCAAATATATTTTTGGAAAATTTGTTTTAAAAAATAAATAAATCGGTTTTAAATCTTAAGAAACATTTTTTTTTAAAAAAAGTACCATAAAGAGGAATATTACCTGGTCAGCCATGGATGCTCCCTCTTTCGATGTCCATTTTCTTGCTCAACCCTCTCTATAGTAATTTCATTTAAATTGAAAATAATATACAATTGTATCAGTTTAGAAACATTATATACAAATATATTGAAAATTAATTTTATTTAAATATAAGCTCATTTAAAATACTAAAAATAAATTAGGGATAAAATATACACTTACATTAGAACACGAATGCATTATTGACATTCTATCGTATGGATATACAAATATATTAAAAATTAATTTTATTTAAATATAAGCTCATTTAAAATACTAAAAATAAATTAGGATAAAATATACACTTACATTAGAACAAGAATGCATTATTGGCATTCTATCGTATGGATAGAGAGCCTGCATTTATTTACGTAGTAGTAATAATAATAGCACAATCACACTACTACTACTACTACTACTAATAATAATAATTTATCATCACATACCCTTGGTGTATGAACATTCTTTTCCTATATAAAAAAAATAAATGATGGTTAAGTAAAAATTATAAAATAAAACATTAAAAAAAAGGTCAAAGAAATATACCTTTGAAAGTTCAATATGCTCATACCTAAGAAAATATATTTAATTAGATTGTAAATAGACAAATTCAAGTAAAAATAGAAAGATATTTTAATTAATAATAAATGCCAGTAGAAAGCTCCATCTATATATAAATGAAAATAATAGCATATTATTTCTAATTTTTCATTTAGGCCATAGAATAATAATAAATATGGATTAACATAACACTTGATATTAATCAAGTTTTAGACTTTTAGACTTTTAACCTATATTTTAAATTTTAAATAACAATCTATTCAAAAGTATCCCTTACACTTTTAGTTGAAAGAAATCTACAAAGTTCATTATGACATATATATTACTATTATAATAACAAAGAATAAAAGGTCGTGATGCTATCAAAATGTATATGCACAACTTTTTCATGTATATGCAAGCTAGTAAAGGATAGCATGTGTTTGTGCACGTGCCTAATAATATTATGTTAGCTATTTAAAATAGAAATTTTTTTATTGTTTTGTTTCATAATTTTTATTGGTCGGAACTATTACCTAAGATGTATAGTCAAAAGAAGAATTCTTATTTTCAAGTTGCGCAAATTAGCATGAACTAATATTTTTTAAAAAAAATAATACTTATATGTGTTGACAATTTTATAGTGTCTCGTCTAATGCAACAACATTTATAAAAAATTATTTAATAGAGTCCATTATTAAATCTATTTGAAAAAAATATTTTATTAAATTAACTTTGTGAATTATGTTTCAAAAATTTTAAATTTGACTATTATCATTCTATATATTTATTCAATGATAGAAGTAGTATTGAATGAAAACAATAAACTTGTCTTGATTTGTTAAAACAGATAAATAATATAATCAAGTAAAAAACTATTAAATAACAAAAAATATCTCCAATTCAGTATTAGTTCTGAAAATCACACATGTTGACAATGATGTGTATGCTATTCCCATTTATAAGAAAACTAGTTATTAGGTTCCCGCGCCAGCGCGGGCCCAATGTATATTACTTCCTCCGTCTCATTTTATGTGAGGTAGTTTGATTCGCCACGGAGTTTAAAAAAGAAATTAAGACTTTTAAAATTTGTGGTCCAAAATGAATGATATAAATTTGTATGACTATAAATTATTTCATTAAGGGTAAAATAAATATTTTATAATCAAATTG
>JAJOOF010008200.1:0-29346 GCA_029582545.1 Solanum lignicaule | reverse complement strand
CTTTTTTACTCGTATTGAAGATGAGTTTTTTTATTCGTATTGATTTATATTAAAAATAAAAAGTGAGTATTTGCGTTAAATTTAGATAGCCTAGATGACAAGAAATAATAAATAAGTAGTGTTATTTAATTTAATTGAATGTTTACGAAAGAAAATCGAAGAACTTTCGTCAATTTACTTTCATGCAAAAATACAGAGAAATCTCAAAAAATAATATTATTGTTTGAAAATTTTTATGTTCGTTCGTGAATGTTTAATTTTTTTTACGAAAATTAACAGATGCACGTCTATTTTTTTAAAATAAAAAATTGCAATTGAAGAACATAAATAAAAAAAAACCCATAAAAATTAGTATTAGTGTTTAAATGGTACAGAAAAAATGGAGTTTAAGGGTTAAAATGAAACAAGGCTAAGTTGGAGTGCCAAAATGAAAAATGAGGGCAAGTTTGAGGGGTTGTGTATGTGTTTGGCCTTTTATTTACATAAAAAATAACCAAAAGTCATAGAAACTATACATTGACTATACATTAAAATACACTCAAAAAGCTGAATATAGTTTACCTATACATGAGTCATACACTGACTACACATTATGATACACTCAAATAGTTGAATATAAGTTAACTGTACATGAAGTATACCCTGAATACGATGTACACGTTTACTATTCCATCCCGACCAACTCAAAATCACCTCTAAACAATCAAAATATTTAGATATGAAATTCTCTCAATATTTCAAATGTTTTTATACATAATTCACATTTACACTTTACAGTACGTCGAATTTTAAAGAAAAAAAAAGAACAAGAAGAGGAAGAAGATTGATCGAGGAGGAGGACGAGGAGGAGGAGGGAGGACAAAGAAGAAGAGAAAGGTTGCGTAAATTTTATATAAGTTCGAACTAAATAAATGGGCCAAACACATACAAACCCCTCAAATTTGTCCTCATTTTTTATTTTGGCATTCCAACTTAGCCTTGTTCCATTTTAACACTTAAACTCCATTTTTTCTGTACCATTTAAACACTAATACTAATTTTTATGGTTTTTTTTTATTTATGTTCTTCAATTGCAATTTTTTATTTAAAAAAAATAGACGTGCATCTGTTAATTTTCGTAAAAAAAAATTAAACATTCGCGAACGAACATAAAATTTTTCAAACAATAATAATATTTTTTGAGATTTCTCTGTATTTTTGCATGAAAGTAAATTGACGAAAGTTCTTCGATTTTCTTTCATAAACATTCAATTAAATTAAATAACACTACTTATTTATTATTTCTTGTCATCTAGGCTATCTAAATTTAACGCAAATACTCACTTTTTTATTTTTAATATAAATCAATACGAATAAAAACACTCATCTTCAATACGAGTAAAAAAGACTCTTGTTCATTTCTAATAACACTACTAAAAATGTTAAAACTCAACTGACTTTAATTTGTTAGATTGTCGGTGGTTTTTAAGAAAGAAAACCAACACAATTTCGTCGGTTATTTTTCACATAAAAATACATAAAACTCTTAAAAAGAAATTATTTTTTGTTAATTTTTATTTTTTTTAACTAAAATTAACTTACACATGTCGATTTAAAATAAAAAGTTGCAATTGAAGAATATATATAAAAATAAAAAAATCATAAAAATAGTATTTCGTGTTAAAATGGTACATAAAAAATGGAGTTTAAGGGTTAAAATGGAATAAGGCTAAGTTGGAGTGCCAAAATAAAAAACGAAGGCAAGTTAGAAGGGTTGTATATGTGTTTGGCCAAATAAATGGTAAGTAAAGTTTATGGTCAGGAACATGGTCTAGAACCAAATCATAACAAAGTAAGACCCAATTTCCATAGTAAATTTGAAAGCCCAAATATCGACCCAAAATTGTGTACTAGTACCATCTACTTCTCACTTCTTAGATAGACAAACAATGTTTCTTAGAGCTAAACCCCAACAATATAAAATCTCCCGCTTTTTCACCATTGAAGCAACAAAGCAAGCTTTCAATAATCAACAAGAATGTTTTCCCATTACTCAACAACTCTTATTCCTCTTGAAACAATGCATTACAATCAAACAAGTACAACAAATCCATACCCAAATGTTAATTTGCTCTATAGACAAAGCCAACTATTTGCTTTCAAGAATAATAGACCTTAAGAATTTTGACTATGCTTCTCTTCTTTTTTCACATATTCATAGCCCCAATGAGTATGCTTTTAACATTATGATAAGAGGGTTAACTACAACATGGCAAAATTTTGATCTTTCTTTAGAATTTTATCACAAAATGAAGTCTTTAGGTTTGAAAACTGATAATTTCACTTACCCTTTTGTGTTTATGTGTTGTGGGAATCTTTTAGCTGTGAAACTTGGTGGATTAGCTCATTGTGAGGTGGTGAAAAATGGGTTGTTTGTGGATTTTCATGTTGGTCATTCTTTGATTACTATGTATTCACGTTTTGGGAAGATGGGTTTTGCAAGGAAGGTGTTTGATGAAATTTCACAGAGAGATTTGGTTTCGTGGAATTCGATGATTTCGGGGTATGCTCAAACGGGTTGTTCGAGAGAGGCAGTAGGATTGTTTATGGAAATGAGGAATGATGGGTTTGAACCTGATGAGAGGAGTCTTGTGAGTGTTCTTGTGGCATGTGGGGATTTGGGGGATGTGAATTTGGGAAAGTGGGTGGAGGAGTATGTTGTGGGGAAGAGAATGGAGATGAATTCTTTTATTGGTTCAGCTCTGATTAACATGTATGGGAAGTGTGGAGATTTGGTTTCTGCTAGAAGAATCTTTGATGGCATGAGGAAGAAAGATGCCATCACTTGGAATGCAATGATTTCAGGGTAAACACTTATTTCAACAGTTTAATATCCTTGGCTGTTTGCATTCTATTTGCATTAAATGGTCAGGTTTTGTTTAATTGAGATCATCATTTTGGTCACAATGGGTAAAAAAGGCTTTATATAGGGGATACCAATACTGTTGGAAGTATGTTTTAATCATTTTAGTATACTTACTTTAGATCTTATGCTTTCTAGGAGTTTTAGCCCTATCTGAGATTTTTATGTCAATAGAAATATCGAGAACTTATTCTCTTTATTCATATAATATTGGCTTGAGATGAGTTAAAAAGGAGGAACATGATAAGTGAGGATTTAATGAGGACCATGAGACCTTAAGTTCAAAGCTCAGCGAAGGCAAACATATACTAGGTGATTTTCCATCTGCGAAAGTCTTGGTGGACAGAGTTATCGGTATTGTGATGGTGCGAGGTAGCAAATACCCCATGGAATAAATCATGGTGCACACCATAGCTCAAATACCAGTGTTATGAAAAAAAGAGAGGATTAATATAACCGACCACAACTTGCTTGGGACTAAGGCATAGTTGTCCTTGTTTGTATCATTTTTCTATTTGTGCAAGGGATACCCCAAATCCAAATCTGGCTTGCAGTACTCCTTTCAACAAATTCTATGTGAATTCTATGCTAGTTTCTTGAAGTTACCAATTCTTTTGGTATCCATTATTTCAAATGAATGCGCATTTAGACAACCAAAAGAATAACTGCGTTTTGAAGCATAAAAAATATGAAGCCTGCAGTGATTTATGTCCTGTCTTTTTGAGGTTTTTCTGTTTTACTAGTACAACCATTTATTGTTCTCCTTTATTAGTCTCTTCCACAGATCTGAATAATATTTATTACAGGTATGCACAAAATGGGTTGTCTGATGAAACAATCTCTTTGTTCAATGCCATGAAGGAGGCAGGAGTTAACCCAAATAATATCACACTGGTAAGTGTTCTCTCAGCATGTGCTTCAATTGGAGCTCTGGATGTCGGGAAAAGCATCGATGACTATGCATCAAGAAGAGGAATAAGGCATGACATATATGTAGCTACGGCCTTAATAGATATGTATGCAAAATCCGGCAAACTGGATGATGCGTATCAAATTTTTGAAAGCATGCCTAGAAAAAATGAAGTCTCTTGGAATGCAATGATTTCTGCTCTTGCCTTTCACGGAAGAGCACAAGAAGCATTATCCCTATTTGAGCGCATGTCACTCGAGAGTAGTGATGCCTGCCCAGATGATGTCACGTTTGTTGGAGTACTCACAGCATGTGTACATGCAGGTTTGGTTGATCAAGGCAAGCACATCTTTGATATAATGAATTCATCATTTGGATTGGTTCCAAAAGTTGAGCATTACTCTTGCATGGTTGACCTTTTGTCCCGTGCTGGTCGTGTATATGAGGCATGGGACTTCATTGAGAAGATGCCTCAAAAACCAGATGAAATTTTACTTGGTGCATTGCTTGGTGCCTGTCAAAAGCTCAAAAATATTGATGTCGGGGAACGAGTGATGCAGCTACTCCTTGAGATGGAACCGTCAAATTCGGGTAATTATATAATATCATCCAAGATATATGCAAACCTCCGAAGGTGGGATGATTCAGCAAGGATGAGACAATTAATGAGACAGAAAGGTGTGACTAAAATTCCAGGCTGTAGCTGGATTGAGATGGATTCTCAACTTGTTGAATTTCGTGCTGGTGATTCGTCACATCCAATCGTAGATGGGATTCAACAAGCACTAGACTTGTTGTACGAGGAGATGACCATAGAAGGTTATGTTCCAAATGTGAATCTTGTGTAGAAAGGTGAGGATGAAGATGTTTTATACCTTGCTATGTTTGTCAGGTGGAATTGAACTTCTGTATTAAGAGAAAAAACTACAAGAAAAGATAGGCATTGAACTCAGGAAAATCTGGCTTGTAAAAGTTCTCTGTAAGATTTCGACAACATGGTTAATGAGAAGAAAGCTCGGGTTTTTAGACTTTACCTCTTTAATGATTTGCTCTGGCTACTGGTACTACTTTTCACATGAAATGAAGTCAGTCTGCATTGCAGTAATGCAATTGTTAGTTGGATTTCATTCAGTAACAACAAAAGTTATAGTTATTTTCTCCACTTTCTAGGCTGGCTGGGTATATAGTAATGAACTTAGAAACATTTTGCAAACTGTAATTGAATTTTTTAAATTTATGATAAGTTATTGAAAATTCCTAATGGCTTCTCTGTCTTAATTTAAAGGTTGCGACTTGTGAGAGATAAACTGGCTTGATGAAACAAAGTTCCTTTTCTATTTGAATATGTAGCATTTAAATAAATTTCGATTTTCAAGCTTGGGTCACTCCTTTTAGATCTCTTGACATGGTGAAATAGCTTATATCTTCTTTGAAGTGATATAGAATTACTTGTTATTCTCCATTCAACTAACTTAAGATATTTTACTATTTGCCTACAGTATGTAACTTTGCAGCTTGGATTGTTGGATAGGCCACCCTCCACCCGGTGCCTTTATGATCATCGTGAGTGCTTGAACTGAATGCATGGTCAGTTTGTTGGATTCAGTAATCGGCATACTTCCGTGTGAAGTCTGACTTTCCAGGTTCATATATAGTTTAATACATATCTGTTGATTATCTCAAGTACATGTTCCTTTACATGTTACCAAGTTGTCGCGACTATTAACTCTCTAATATTTCTAACTGGCCTTGTGGATGCAGGATCCTTTTGTGCCTGCTTCGAAATCAAATGAGAAGTTATACATAGAGGAACCAGAAATGGTAACTTAAACAAAGCAATTTCACAAAATGATCAAGCAAGAAGCAAGCCAATCTCAGCCACGCCGAGTGCATAGTAAGATTCCTCTCTCAAATCCTGCAACCAAAGTATACATATTTTGCTGGACAACACAGAAATTTGGTGCTCCTTGTCGCGTTGCTTGATGATCTTCTGTTGTAACTATAGCAAATTGTAGCGAGTAGTGCCCCTCCCCTTCCGACACCCCCTGGGGCATTTACGCATGCAAGGTTTCCGATGGAACTTACTGAATTTTGACGAAAATATGTTTACTATTTATAAATAAATATTCTTCCTACTTTTTTTATAGTTTGTGAACAAATTATTTTCCTTCTTACGTAAGTGCACCATTAGCATCCATGACTAAGTATTGTTTCCAAACTTCTAATCTAACTGTGATTCTTTCCATACTTTTTCTTCACTCCTTACTTATATTTGCAAGCCATGATAATAACAGAGAGATTTACATTGTACATCTTAAGTCGTCACCTCATGACTCGAATTTTGAAGATTTGCATAAATGGCACAATTCGTTTTTGGACCTACACGAATCGTCATGCATTGTTTACTCCTATCGCAATGTCCTAAATGGCTTTGCTGCTATGCTAACTTCAGAAGAAGTTGCAGCTTTGAAAGACAAGGAAGGGATCCTATCAGTCCGATCACGGAAACTTTTTCATCCACAAACCACTCATACAACAAATTTCTTGGGGGCTGGGGCTACAACAGAGCAAAGGATCATCAGGCAGCTTGTGGGAAAAATCAAATTATGGAAAAGGTATGACAATTGGAGTTTTAGACACTGGAATTACGCCGGATCATCCGTCCTTCCATGACCAAGGAGTGCTCCCTCCCCCCGCTAGGTGGAAGGGCAAGTGTGAATTCTACTCTCGGTCGTCCTGTAACAACAAACTCATTGGAGCAAGATGTTTCCATGAATCGGGTAATATGGGATACCACTGGATGAACATGGTCATGGTACACATACTTCAAGCATTACTGCTGGAAATTTTGTGAATGGGGCCAACGTTTGAGGCATGGCTAATGGCACAACATCTGGTATGGCACTGCTAGCACACATTGCTATGTATAAAGTCTGCTCAAGTATTGGTTATCCTGAGACCGATATATTGGCTGCAATATATGCTGCAATCGAAGATGGGGTTGATGTACTATCTATTTCCATTGGCACAAAGTCTAACCAGTTTTGGACGTCAGACGTTATTGCAGAAGGTGCATTACTGCTAATGCAAAAGGGGATTCTCGTCACCTCCTCAGCTGGCAATACAGGTCCACTACCAGGCACTGTAAATAATCGAGATCCATGGCTTCTCACCGTTGGTGCAAGCACTACTGATAGAAAACTAAGAGTCACAGTACGTCTTGGTGATGGAAAAGAAATTTATGGGGAATCAGGATTCCAGCCCAAAGACTTCTTCGAGACAATGTTACCACTGATTAGAAATGTCAGTGATGCATTTTGCAGCGCAGAGTCATTGGAGAATATAGATGTTAAAGGAAAAATTGTTTTGTGTGTATCTGATGGTAATATTTCTAGAATTGGTAAGGGACAATATGTGAAGAATGCTGGTGGTGCTGGAATGATACTCGTGAACGATGAATTGCACGGGTTCACTCTCTGCCGAACCACATGTTGTTCCAGCAGCACATGTCAGCTATACAGATGGACTAAAGATTATATCGTACATGAATTCGCTGGGGTCCATCCCCATTTGCCAAATCTCACAATGTCAAAAGGTTGGCAGATTTAGAAGATATTGGATATACACAGTGGCGGAGCTAGACTTTTTATAATGGGTGTGCAAATTTTTTGAAGGCAACAAACAATTTTTTTTGGTATGGATTTATATCCATCTTGTTCTACCTAACAACTTTACTATCAACACCGTCAATAAAAAAATTTCCACTAAACACAACGTCTGGAAAAAAATCTCTAATTTGGTTTGCTTTCAAAAATACATGATAAGTTATATCAATTGAAATAATAGTTTTATAATGAATGGGTCGAGATTTTATTGAACACATGCACATATTTCAAAAAAAAAAATTATTAATTTTTACTTAAATTTAAAGTTACTTTTCAACCTATAGATTATGCTACTTTTATATTTCAATGTATATATATTAAATTTCTTTTATTCTAATAGAAAATGTGTGCAAATTCTAATTAAAAGTTTCAAACCTCCAAATTCAATTATGAAACTATGAAAAAATTAATCCCTTATGAATTATTTTTTTCAAACCTCCGGATGACCTACTTAGAGGAAATGGAGAAATGTAATTGCATATAACCTTCTTTTCTAATTCTTTTAAGTAGAAACTCATTTAAACTATTATTTTATATTTACAAATATATATATCCAAATTAAGGTTTGAGTTAAATTTATTATTTTTCCTTTTTCAATTTATGTAGCATACTTAAAATTTTGAGATTAAAATTTTTAAACTTAGACCGTGAATTCAGAAATAATAGCTTTTGAAACAAAATTTATATATTTAAAAATTATATAAAAAATAATATATAGCCCAATAATTATCAATGTCATATAAATTGAAATGGAGAAAATAAATATAAAATAGAGAGTAACTTGAGATTAGGTGGACCCACAAAGGATTGTATGATTTTGCCAAACAAAAGAAGTAAAATAATAGCAACAAGATTCGAACTGGCAACCTCAGCATTCCTTTTGAAAATCTTTGTCATTGCGCCAAAGCCTCTATTAATGTTAAGGTTGTGCAAAATGAATTATATATTTGTATTTAATAATTTTTGGCTTACGTAAATAGTGTGATTTTCCGACGAAGGGTGTTCACGTGCACACCCTTGTCAGACTGTAGCTCCGCCCCTAGATATACATGTGCAGATTTTTTCAAAGGTTGGTAAGCTGCAAAGAAGAAAAAATTGTTTTTCTTCTGTAGCATAGTTGGAAAAATACTGCACTTGTTATCTATAAAAAGGAGAGTCTTATTCATTCTCAAAATGCACCAAAAACAAAGGAGAGAAAAGAAGAGTGAGGCATCACAGAGGAAATTAGTCTGTGAGGATAAAAATAGAGTGTGAGCGATATTGTAGTGAGGTAGAAAAATCAAAAGAGGGTTATTTCTTTTGAAGTGTGTAGTGGTCTTTGGAGTTTTTACTCAGACCTACAAGTGTAAAAATCATTACTATAGTGATATCAGTTGGTCCTCTCGGGCCGTGGTTTTTCCCTTATTTAGGAGGGTTTCCACGTAAAATCTTGGTGTCATTATTGCTCTTTTTATTCTTGTTGATTACTCGCATTGTTGTGTTCCGCTTTTATTATTTTTATTACCGCAAATATTATTTTTGTTGCGGGTTTATTCCCAACAATTGGTATCAGAGCACAGGTTCTTCTCATTTACAAAAATATTTTTGCAGCTTATCGTACTATACTCAGTGAAAAAATAAATGTCTGGAGTAAAGTACGAGGTAGCAAAATTCAATGGTGATAGCGGTTTCTCAATGTAGCAGAGAAGGATGAGAGACTTGCTCATCCAACAGGGTTTGCGCAAGGCACTAGGCGGCAAATCCAAAAAGCCCGAATCCATGAAACATGGGAATTGGGAAGAAATGGATAAAAAGGTTGCTAGTGCAATCAGGTTGCACTTAACAGATAATGTGGTTAATAACATCATCGATGAAGAGAGTGCATGTGGCATTTGGACAAAGTTAGAAAATCTATACATGTCCAAAATGCTAACAAATAAATTATACCTAAAGAAACAGTTATACACCCTACATATGGGTGAAGGCACAAATTTTTTGTCCCATTTAAATGTGCTTAATGGACTAATCACACAGCTAGCAAACCTCGGAGTAAAGATCGAGGAGGAAGATAAAGTCATAGTGCTCCTAAACTCGTTGTCATCTTCTTACGATAATTTGGCAACAACTATCTTACATGGTAAGGACTCTATTGAGTTGAAGGATGTCACATCAGCCCTTCTGCTTAATGAGAAGATGAGAAAAAAGCCTGAAAATCACGGACAGGCTATCATCACAGAAAGTAGAGGCAGAAGTTACCAAAGGAGTTCAAGCAACTATGGTAGATCCGGAGCTCGTGGAAAGTCTAAAGTCCGATCAAAATCAAAGGCCAGAAATTGCTACAATTGCGAACAACCAGGTCACTTCAAAAGAGATTGTCCGAATCTAAAAAGAAGCAAAGGAGAAAGCAATGGCCAGAAAAATGATGACAACACAGCTGCCATGGTGCAAAATAATGACAATGTTGTTCTCCTCATAAACGAGGAAGAGGAATGCATGCATTTGGCAGGTGTAGAGTCGGAATGGGTGGTCGACACAATAGCATCTTACCATGCCACACCAGTAAGAGATGGTTTTTTTGCAGATATGTAGCAGGTGATTTTGACAATGTGAAAATAGGTAACACAAGTTACTCAAAGATTGCGGGGATCGGAGACGTTTACAGAAAGACAAATGTCGAATGCACATTAGTTTTGGAAAATGTGCGTCACGTACCTGATTTGCGGATGAACTTGATCTCGGGAATTGCTTTGGACCGAGATGGATATGAGAACTACTTTGCAAATAAAAAATGGAGACTCACCAAAGGGGCATTGGTGATTGCAAAAGGAGTTGTTCGTGGCACGTTGTACAGGACAAATGTAGAAATATGCCAAGGTGAATTTAATCGGCTCGCGAAGAGATTTCTGCAGATTTGTGGCATAGAAAAATGGGTCATATGAGCGAGAAATGATTGCAAATTCTTTCCAAAAAATCACTCATCTCTTTTTCCAAAGGTACAACGATAAAACCTTGTAACTACTGTTTATTTGGTAAGCAACATAGAGTCTCATTTCAGACATTATCTGAAAGAAAGTTGAATATACTTGATTTGGTATATTCTGATGTATGTGGTCCAATGGAGATAGAATCGATGAGAGGTAATAAATACTTTGTTACCTTTATTGATGATGCTTCACGAAAATTGTGGGTTTATATCTTGAAAACCAAAGATCAGGTGTTTCAAGTATTTCAAAAGTTTCATGCTCTGGTAGAAAGAGAGATAGGTCGGAAGCTAAAACGTCTCCGAACTGACAATGGAGGTGAGTACACTTCAAGAGAATTTGAAGAGTACTGTTCAAACCATGGAATCAGACATGAAAAGACAGTTACTGGAACCCCACAACACAATGGTGTAGCTGAGAGAATGAATCGCACCATTGTTGAGAAGGTGAGAAGCATGCTCAAAATGGCTAAATTACCTAAGTCATTCTGGGGTGAAGCAGTTCGGACAGCATGTTATCTTATCAATCGTAGTCCATCAGTTCTGTTGGAGTTTGACATTCCGGAGTGAGTTTGGACCAACAAGGAGATGTCTTACTCGCACCTAAAGGTGTTCGGTTGCAAAGCTTTTGCACATGTACCGAATGAGCAGAGAACCAAGCTAGATAATAAATCAGTTCCCTGCATATTCATCGGATATGGAGATGAAGAATTCGGGTACAGATTGTGGGATCCTGTAAAGAAGAAGGTCATCAGAAGCAGAGATGTAATCTTCAGAGAAAGTGAAGTTGGAACTGCCGATGCTCTATCCGAGATGGCCAAGGAAAAAAATGGTATAGTCCCTAATCTTGTTACCATTCCTTCTACTTCTAACCATCCCATAAGTGCAGAAAGTACAATCGATGAAGTTGCTGAACAAGAAGAGCAACCTAATGAGATTGTTGAGCAGGGGGAGCAACTTGGTGATAATACCGAGCAAGTAGAGTACCCGGAAGAAGAAAAACAATCTCAACCTCTGAGGAGATCAGAAAGACAAAGGGTAGAGTCATCCAAGTACCCTTCCTCGGAGTATGTCCTCATCAATGATAAAGGGAAGCCAGAAAGTCTTAAAGAGATGTTGACTCATCCAGAAAAGAGCCGGATGAAAGCCATGCAAGAAGAGATGGAATCTCTACAGAAAAATGACACATAACAGCTAGTTGAACTTCCAAAAGCCAAAAGACCGCTTAAATGCAAGTGGGTCTTTAAACTCAAGAAAGATGGAAATGGCAAGTTAGTCAGGTATAAAGCTCGATTGGTTGTAAAAGGCTTCGAACAAAAGAAAGGTATTGATTTTGATGAAATCTTTTCACCTGTTGTCAAAATAACTTATATTTGAACTATTTTGAGCCTAACAGCCAGCCTAGATCTTGAAGTGGAGCAATTGAACATGAAAACTGCATTTCTTCACGTAGATTTGGAAAAAGAGATTTATATGGAGCAACCTGAGGGATTTGAAGTATCTGGAAAGAAACACTTGGTGTGCAAATTGAATAAGAGTCTTTATGGGTTGAAACAGGCACCAAGGCAATGATACAAAAAGTTTGACTCTTTCATGAAAAGTCAAACGTACACAAAGACATATTATGATCCATGTGTATACTTCAAAAGATTTTCTGACAACAATTTTATTATTTTCTTGTTGTATGTGGATGACATGTTAATTGTAGGACAAGACAAAGATTTGATTGCAAGGTTGAAGAGGGATTTGTCCAAGTCATTTGACATGAAGGACTTAGGCCCGGCACAACAAATTCAAGGGATGAAAATTGTTCGAGAACGAACAAAAAGAAAGTTGTGGCTATCTCAAGAGAAGTACATTTAACGTGTGCTAGAACGCTTCAACATGAAGAGTGCTAAACCTGTTAGCACGCCTCTTGCGAGTCATCTGAAGTTGAGCAAACAGATGTGTCCTACAACAAAAGAGGAGAAAGAGGGAATTATCAAAGTTCCTTTTTCTTCAGCAGTGGGGAGTTTGATGTATGCAATGGTGTGTACAAGACCTGATATTGCTCATGCAGTTGGTGTTGTTAGCAGATTCCTTGAAAATCCTGGAAAAGAACATTGTGAGGCAGTTAAGTGGATACTTAGGTACCTAAGAGGTACCACAAGATACTGCTTGTGTTTTGAAGGGTCTGATCCAATGTTGAAGGGCTATACAGATGCTGATATGACAGGTGACCTCGATAACAGAAAATCCACTACTGGATATTTGTTTACATTTTCAAGGGGAGCTATATCATAGCAGTCAAAGTTGTTGAAGTGTGTTGCACTCTCTACAACGGAGGCAGAGTATATTGCAGCTATTGAAGTTGGCAAAGAGATGGTATGGCTGAAACGATTTCTTCAGGAACTTGGATTGCATCAGAAAGAGTATGTCGTCTATTGTGACAGTCAAAGTGTAATAGACTTGAGCAAGAACACATGTATCATGCAAGGACGAAGCATCTCGACGTGAGATATCACTGGATTCGTGAAAAGATAGAGGATGGATCTATGCATGTCATGAAGATCCCTACTAGTGAAAACCCTTCGGATATGCTGACCAAGGTGGTATCAAGAGACAAGTTTGATCTATGCAAAGAACTTGTCAGCATGCACTCAAGCTAGAAACTTAGAGCTACCTCTTTTAGGTGAATGGGTTTGGAGGGGGAGATTGTGGGGTCCATCCCCATTTGCCAAATCTCACAATGTCAAAAGGTTGGCAGATTTGGAAGGTATTGAATATACATGTTGTATATGCAGAGTTTTTCAAAGGTTGGTAAGTTGCAAAGAAGAAGAAAATGTTTTTCTTCTGTAGCATAGTTCGAAAAATACTGCACTTGTTATCTATAAAAAGGAGAGTCTTCTTCATTCTCAAAATGCACCAAAAAAAAAGGAGAGAAAAGAAGAGTGAGGCATCACAGAGGAAATTAGTCTGTGAGGAAAAAATAGAGAGTGTGAGCGATATTGTAGTGAAGTGGAAAAATCAAAAGAGGGTTATTTCTTTTGAAGTGTGTAGTGGTCTTTGGAGTTTTTACTCAGATCTACAAGTGTAAAAATCCTTTCTATAGTAATATCAATTGCTCCTCTCGGACCATGGTTTTTCCCTTATTCTGGAGGGTTTCTGCGTAAAATCTTGGTGTCATTATTGCTCTTTTTATTCTTGTTGATTAACCACATTGTTGTGTTCCGCTTTTATTGCTTTTATTACCGCAAATATTATTTCTGTTGTGGGTTTATTCCCAACAAATTCAACATCAAATCCTCTCGCAACATTTTTATTCAGAGGAACCATATTTGAAGATGATTTTGCTCGAGAAGTTGCGAGCTTTTCAGGCAGAGGACCAAACAGGGCAAGTCCTGGAATCTTGAAACCAGATATTATTGCTCCAGGTGTTAATATTCTTGCTGCTTGGCCAACTAAGTCTACTTTTAACATCGCGTCTGGCACATCAATGTCTTGCCCTCATGTATCTGGAATTGCAACATTAGTAAAAAGTACACACCCTGACTGGTCTCCAGCTGCTATCAAATCAGCAATCATGACGACTGCTGATCTTGATGAAAAGAGTGACTTGTTCGCCACTGGTGCAGGACATGCCAATGCGTTAAGAACAGGTGATCCAGGCTTAATCTATGACATCAAACCCGAGGATAATGTTCATTATTTATGTGGTTTAAAATACCCAAACAAAGCAGCTTATATGTTTGTATTGAGAAAAGTGAATTGCTGAAGCAGAACTAAATTATCCTTCTTTTTCAATTGGACTTGGATTAGAAGCTCAAACATATACAAGGACAGAACTATCACTTTTATTCGCCATGCGACAATACAAATATTCCCCAATTTCATGTTTTTTCATAACATTTCTTACCAAAAATGGTGGAATTTAAGTCTTGCATAATTTGGATGAAATTTGATCAACAATATGCTGAATACAGTTTGATCGAGTCCTACAAAAAGAAAAATAAGAAAGAAGATTGATGATAAATTAAGTATTTCTACCGTAGAGAGTACACATAATAAATTATTGCATATTTATTTATTTTTTGGCTCACCATTGGCGGATATCATATCCTCTGAGATTGGCTGCTTCAATTAGGGCAGTCCTCCATCTTTGCACCTTCTGCATTCCCTCAACATCATCCTTATAATTTGATTCGTATTTGTCAAATGCTTCAGCAAAGCTCTCCCTTTGCTTTCAAATTTCTGATGGATCCACATCATAGAATATCGGTATGACAGTTTGTCTGTATTCATCCTTGGATTCCATGATCTTCTCTAGTACATCCAAGCACCACCTTGATGTAGCATAACTCTTTGAGAAAACGACGAGGATAAATTGAGACTCTTTGATTGTTTTCAAGAGTTCTTCTGGGATGGAATCACCATCCTCTAGCGGCATATCATCTTGAAAGGTTAATAATGTTCCCTTGTTTTTCAATTGTTGATACAAATGACCAGTAAATGTTTTCCAAGTATCTTCACCTTTAAAACTTAGTACAGAACAGTACAATGAATTACTCGCATAATTATAAGAAGAAGATGATGTCATGGATTTAGTTAATTCGTGGAAATTTGAGAAGAAAAAAAACTGTGTGGATAGATGGGGTTGTGATAAGTAAGAAATAAAATTGATGATACGAATGAGACAAGTCCCACATCAATTATATGGGTAGCTGACCCACCAAAAGCATTAAAGCAGCACTATGGGTCCTATTTTTCTTGGGACAAATGGAAAGTGAAAACAAAAGTCTCAATTAAAAAAAAAAAAAGAAAAAAAAAAAGAAGAATCAAAAGCAGCAGGAAGTAAGAAGTTGGTGAAACAAAAAAGTGGATTAGATGGCCTTCTACTTAAGATATCTTTGAAATTGTAAGATATCTTAATAATGGATTTCTTCGTCACCTAAAGCAGACGACTTGACTTCAAAATACTATGGGTCATTTGGTATGCGAGATAAGGTGGGATATTTCATAATGAAACTAGGTATTCAGGTCTAAAAGAGTTGTCACGTCACCTCTACAAAGATGAGAGATCCCACCCAAAGTTCTTTCGCGAATCTCTTTCTCACCACAAGAATCTAGCTACAAACAGGGGAAGTACCATATGTATTTTTGTTCTCAAATAATGTATCTACATTATGCATTGCAAAAATAATCCAAATCCAAAAGATTGGAACCACTTATAATAAGTAATCAAGATATAGATGTTAGTATTACCTTATCAAGATCAATTTCTACAAGAAGTAGCAGCAGATAAAAACGATAGCACATTCCTAATTTGAAACGATCACATCACATCTAACCATGAATTAGTGCAAACAGTTTTCAGAGGAAAGGACTTCTAAGTAACATTTGGTATAATAATGTAGGACTCAATTAGTATTAGGACTTCTAAGTTTTGTAGCCATGGATCAGCGGCTACTTTGGGACTAACAAACATTTGTCTTTTCTCTCTGGAAGAAGTACAAATGAATCTTCATCAGCAGGATGACATGATCAGGGGAACAAATATAATTAATACTTGAATTACAATCTTAACACCATACATCTTTCCACATGAAAACCATACAACAAAGACAAAAAGATGTTTATTGATATGGAACTTTGTAGTCTTCATATTTTTAGTTTTTTTTAATTATTAATATTAGAAGTTCTCAAGTTTTTGAGATTTTCAAAGATCATTATTACAATTTATTTGGTCAGAAATTAAAATACAAAAGTATTTGTTTAGGATAAAAATGATTTAGTAAAATTGTTTATCAATTACTGCTCCTCCATTGGTTCATAATTTTTAATATAAAAATTCAAGTATCTTTATGTTCCGTACTTTAATGACTTTTGATGATCATAACTCCAAAATTATATTAATAATCATATTCATAATATCATTTGATATTTCATATTGTTGTCCTATAAATAGGGGCATTATAAAAATATTTATAAAAAACATGATCAAATTTATATGTATAGTATATATATATATATATATATAGATAAAACTAAAAACAATAATTTCCTTAACTCTTTTTTTTTCGAGAAAAACTTTAAATTCCATAATTTAATTTTCTCAATAACAAATTTATGTTAAAAGTGTTAAAAAAATATCATATATATAAATTAATTTTCTTCTTAACAACTTAAATGGAGTGTAAATAAGGATAATAAGAGTAATATTTTTTTCTCTTTTCTTTTTACCATAATAAATGTGAATATATGATTAATGTGTATTAAATTTATTATTATTGAAAGCAAATAAAAGTTTCTTTTATTTTTTCTACATTAAAGAAGGTGTTATCCTTTGTAGAGTTATTACTCCAATTTATTTATAATAATTACCACGAAAATATTATAATAATAGATTGAGAGAGAACAACTTTTTAACTTTTCATATCAACATTTATATTTTCAACTTTTTTATCAGTACAAAAATTTATTTTTAGCAATTTTTTTGAATAAGTAATATCAAAGTCGTATTTTAATTTGTGTTTCTCTCTTTTATTATATTATTTATTAAAACATTTATCAAATAGTGAAATTAATTATTTTAAAATATATTTAAGTTTTTCTTATAACTGCGCGAAGCGCGGACAAGTACACTAGTTATAATATATATATTGATGTTATTTATATTTCTTCTCCTGTTTTTGCTTTTATCGTTATTGTGTTTAACTTTTCTCTATTTTATTTATTAATTTATGCACTATATATTAATTCCACATTAGTCTTGTTTTATTATTTCAATAAAACCTGAAAAGTGAAACATCCACTCTCTTCCTTAACCAATTAGAAAATAAATGTTCATCATTTCTAATAAATTAAATTATATGCTTACACTTTGTATAAATTATATGTATGTAGTTTGTTTGGATGGAAAGTGCAATAGCATATAATATTAGACTTCTCTTTTTCTTTTTTCTTCTTTCATATTTTTCATTGAGGTATCAACTATATTTTTTTAATTGATTATATGATACAATTTTTGGAGCTGACTTGTAAATACCTAGGGAATTTGAAAGTCTGCCATGGTCAGGGAACCAAAAGGACTGTGTATCCTAGGGTGTGGACAAAGAAGCAGATGCTAAGAACCTGGGCAAGGAAAAGAGATGAACAGAGTAAGATAAACAGAGAAGATGAACATTGAAAAAAAAAAAGAAGGTAATTTTGGGAGAAATTACATAGATTTAGCAACAAAAAGCTACTAAACTTGATACCTTGGTGTAGGAAGAGAGAGTACTGAGTAGGACTTTACAACTTAATTTTACAAACACAATCACTATAATATCTAAATAGAATTTTACATAGAGAGTACTGAGTACGACTTTACAACTTAATTTTACAAACACAATCACTATACTAAATCGAATTTTATTGGTATCAGAGCGAGAAGGTTTTGGGAACATACTGTTCAAGAGTGCAAATTAGTTAATTGATATAGTATTTTATAATATATGAAAAAACACCCTTTTGCAAACCAATTAAGGTTAAATTATTGGTACTTATATAGAGAATTACAGACTAAATCTAAGTGGCTGAAATTAAAAGAGGCATTAAGCCTATATCTAGAAATATTAGAAACAAGAAACTTAACAAACAAACTTTGTAATCACGGGGGTCTATTTTCGTTAAACAGACCAACCTTAGTCAACCCAGAATTATTAAGTGCATTAAAGTGGGAACTATATAGCATAGATAGTAATATTCAGCACGCAAATAGACGCATAGGAGTTCAAAGGAATTATATTAGTAAATTAATATTTCCTTTAGGATAGGCAACATAGCGCTCACCCTAAAT
Source organism: Solanum lignicaule (assembly GCA_029582545.1). NCBI lineage: Eukaryota > Viridiplantae > Streptophyta > Magnoliopsida > Solanales > Solanaceae > Solanum > Solanum lignicaule. The sequence continues at coordinate 11,094 of JAJOOF010008200.1, read as the reverse complement.
ACAAGTAATAATATATATGTCATCTAGAACATATAAGAAAAGATTTAGGCCATACGAAAAACAGATTATAATTAACCAGAAATATCATTGGTATCTATTGAGAATAAGACAGAACTATATAGATATATACGACTTCTTGATAGAACAAAGACAGTTATATTTAGAACAATTAAGGTTATATTCAGATTTATTGACATCTCCACAAATACTGTCTATACACCAGAAAATAAAACATATAGATTCACAAATACCTACTATAGGAGCTAGAGTTTATCACTACATAAAAGAAATTAGAATAGAAACACGAGATTGGAAAAACAGAACCTTATATCTAGCATAATAGGAAGTGTTAAGAGGTTAGAATATTTAGATTTAGAAGTAGTTTTAGAAAAGAAATATCAAAGGCTAAAATTTGGATCATTACTTAAGTGTAATTTCGCAGAAGGAGACCATATTTTACATAGTGATAATCAACATTTAAATACTATTATAGATTTAATAATAAATTTAGCAGAACATAGTCAGTCCAAAGACGATAGATTTCTAAAGCTAATAGAGACCATAGAAAACCTGCAGCATAAACAAAATAAATCATTAGAGAAAATAGAACAAAATTTTGACTTTTTGAAAAATCAACAACTAGATATGATTTCTAAAGTACAGACCATAGTAGCAAATAAAATAATTGATAACAGTCCACTAGAAATCAACTAGAAAACCTTTATAAAGAAACAAAATAAATTAAGAAAGAATTAGGTAAACTTAAAGACTTAACCCTTTTATGAACAGTCTTTTTTACAAAGAAGTTCTTAGAAAAACAGCACAATTTCAAGCTAACCCTGAAGGATTATCAGATTATACTCCACCAGGCAAAACAGACTTAATAAGTGTAAAGCAAAACAATCTAATAATTTTTGCTTTATTAGAATTAAATAAAAACCTAGAAGACTAAATACCTTAAATAAAAAAAAAATTAGACAGTTTATTAGAAACTAAAATCCCTACTAGAGAAGATAAGCAAGAAAACGATATACAAGCCTTAATAGAACAGCTCAAAAGAACTGAAATAACCCCTCAAAAAGATAGGCTTAAAAGAAAGAAAAAGCATGGACCTTTTTTCAAATAGAAATAGAAATTCCCAAGAAAGACAAAGGACCAGTTTCTCTCAAGATAGACTAGGAAACAATATGCTAGCTCGAATAATGAATAACTCATCTAGACCAAGTAGTAGTCATTAGTTGGATGAACTAATAGATGTAGATAGAGACATAGAAATATTCAAACAAAATAAATTAAAATTATTAAATCCACAAGTTCTCTATAATATAGGATTTTTCTCGTCAACAGCACATCTATACAGACATTATAGAGAAGAACAGTTGAGTGTATCAGAAAACGATAGTGAGAGTATAAATTTAATTAGTAAAGAATCTATGCAAGAAATACAAAAAAGAAGAATGAATCTCATGCACATGGGATTAGTAGTAATTGAGCTTAAAGGCTTAACTAGAAAAAAATTGGGTACTAAAGTACTAATCACTTTATATGATAGCAGATGGTCAGAGTCTAAAAGATCAATAATAGGTTTAACGGAAGTAGACATGAGTAATAATGGAGGAATATTTTACTGTAGTCCAGATTTCATGATAAATTCAAAAGAATTTGGAAAATACATAAAAATAGGCATACAAACCAAAGGTTATGAAGAAATGAATTGTGGAAACAATCTTTTAGTTTGTGTTGGCTTTATAGGAAAATTAGCTATCAATAGCAGTTCAAGGTTTAAAATAAAGATAGACGATGCAGTAGGTATAATGGAAAATAAATGAATCAAATTAATGAACCCTTTAAAAATAAATTCAGAAGAATATGCAAGTAGAGAATGGAATTTAGAAAAATTCTGTAAAAAAGAAGTATTAAGACCAAACGACCACCTCACATACACTAATACTAAAGGAGAGACATCAATCAGATTAACTGATTATAAATATACAGATCAAAAAGAAATAGATGAAGATTTAGAAGATAATGAATCAACCATCAATATGGAAGGTATGAATATTAAAAATATAAATGAAGAAGACTACGAAGTTGACTTATCGATAGCAAAGGCTAAAGAATTACATCAAGAAAATAGAACAACTTTGTTTAAATGTAAAGGTTGTAAATTAGGAAAAATGGATATCTCTACAATAGAAAAACACTTTAAAGAATGCAAATTTAGAATAGATAATTATGGGTATAGACAAAAAGAGGACACCCAAGAAGAAAGCGATGATAAGACAACACGCAGTCTAAAAGAATTCATGGAAACCGCTTCTTCTAGTTCAAGTCCCTTCCAAAAGACAACCCCCATAACACTAGTAGAATATACTATAGGTAATTTATCACGACACATGGTATTTAGGCAAGACCCGGCAATAGAACCAGAAATGGTTAGACCAATAGGAATAAGAATGCCAATAGAAGCCCCTATCAAACTTCAAGACGGAGGAGATAGAGGAAAGATATTAAATATAGCAGCTCATGACCCTCAATTATGGAACTCAGTAATAGACGTATGGAAAGGAATAGTGATAGCAGATTACATACATCATTATAGTGAAACCGACGCGGAAACTATGTATAGATACATGAAAACTTTTTTAGGAGAATCAATTAAAGGAGTATGGGAAGCATACAAAGTAGCTTACCCTCAAGAATTCCAAGAACTAGTAAATATGGGACCAAACCCGTATAATTTTACTAATAAAATACACAACCTAATAACAGGAGAAGACCCAAATAGAGAATTAGTAGTGTTACAAAAGAATGCACTAATAAAATTAGAACAACTTAGTATTACAAATTGGAGCCATATAAAGAACGTTTTAAAAGACTACTTTTACTATAAATTATTTGAAGGATTAATTTGTAATGAAGACAAGAAAATTAATACTATCAAAATATTAACAAGGATAAGAGTTCAAAACTATGAAATAGAGACTTTAGCTCTAGTAGACTCTGGATGTACAAAAAGTATAATAAATAGAAGTATCCTGCCTATAGAAATAATAAAAGAATTTCCAGAGCCACAAAGCGCCATGCAAATGGATGGATCTTCAAATATATATAAACATTATGTTAGTAATGCTCAAATAAGTTTTTTAAATACATGTGCAGACTTTTATAAACCCACATATAGATTAGAAAAAATATGGGTTAGAGATTTAAATATTAGAATAGACTTTGTTTTAGGTTTAGACTTCTTATTACATAACAGCGGAAGCTGTCTCCTTACTAGAGACGGAGTAATATTTTCTAAAAATATGACTCAGACCTCAATAACAACAGAACCAGTTCTAACGAAATCTAGGTATCTTAAAAACACTGATAAATCTAATACAAATACATTAAAATGTAATAAAGGAGAAGAGTGCAATTGTACTAAAATACATGTTATCGAAGAAGAAAACAAAGAAATTGAATTATTAGAACTAAGTTTATCTGATATACAAATAGAAAAAAGTTATGAGTTAATAGAAATAACTACAGAACTTTATAATTTCATAAAGGGATTACAACATATAGGAGTCATAAAAAATCAAAAAGACCTAGAGGAAGTAATCTCCATCTTAGATAAATTAGAAATAATTGGAGAAAGACCCCTAAAGCACTGGGAAGCCAATCATATAACTTGCATGCTTGACATTATTAGCCTAGAGTATACTGTTAAAACTGCTTCAATAGAATCCACAAATGAAGACTTGAAAGAATTTGAAGACCAGATAAAAGAATTATTAAATTTAGGGGTAATAAGAAGGTCGACTTCAAAACATAGGTCAGCCGCATTTATGGTAAGAAATCATAATGAAATACTAAGAGGAAAAGCTAGAATGGTAATAAACTACAAAAGACTTAATGACAATACTAGAATGGATTGATATAAATTGCCAGACAAATCATAATTAATAAATCGAATACAAGGAAGAAATTTTTTTAGTAAGTTTGATTGTAAATCCGGATATTGGCAAGTCAAAATGCATGAAGATAGCATAGAATGGACAACTTTTACTTGCCCAGAAGGACATTTTGAATGGTTGGTAATGCCCTTCGGTTTAAAAACAGCTCCTCCGATCTTTCAAAGAAAGATGGATAATATATTTAGAGACTATAAAAACTTTATTTTAGTTTATGTAGCCGATATCTTAGTATTTAGTAACAATACCAATGAACATTAGGACCGTTACAAACGGTGTTTAAATTGTTTATAGGCAATGGAATTATAATTAGCAAAAAGAAAATTGAATTATGTAAGACTCTTATAAAATTCTTAGGGGTAGAAATTGAAAATGGAAAGATAAAATTACAACCCCATATAGCAAAAAAAGTCATCGATATGCCTGATAAATTAGATAACACTAAAGACTTACAAAGATTTCTAGGAATATTAAATTATGTGCGAAGTTTCATAAAAGATCTAGGAAAAGTAGCAGGACCCTTATACTCTAAAACAGGAATTCATGGGCAAAAGACCTTCAATACGGAAGACATAAAATTAGTACAAATGCTCAAACAAACGGTTAAAAATATACCAGATTTAGCCCTCCCACTAGAAATCGACTACCCAATAGTAGAAACAGACGGAAGTCTAAAAGGATGGGGAGCAGTGTTAAAAACAAAGAACAATAAATATGGAGAGAAGAAAGACGAAAAAATTTGCGCTTATCACAGTGAAAAATACAAAGAAAAAGGAAATATGAGTAGCATAGATGCATAAATTCTAGCAGTCATATACGGATTAAATAGTTTTAAATTAAATATTATTAATAAAAAGGAAATTTTGGTAAGAACTGACTGTGAGGCTATTGTAAAATTCCACCAGAAGATAGAAGGAAAAAATAGTAGTAAAAGAAGATGGCTAAATTTTTTAGACGCCACGTCAATATACAATATATCTTTAGAACATATAAAGGGAAAAGATAATTCCTTAGCAGATCAACTAAGCAGACTTATGAAAACTAATTGTTTATTTTCAGAATGAGTACAAGCAGAAATAAAGACAAGGCATCCAGTTCAAATTCGAGTAACAGTGGACAGAAAGACAAAGACTTGTATCTGCAGACTCTATTAAAAAACACTTTATTTCAACCACAAACAAGATTAGAGGAAGCAAGACTAAATACTACGAGCATGGAAAGATTACATTTTGGGAAACAAAATCTAATTTTCTATCCTCTATCCAATCTAAGTTTCAGGGTAAAACCAGAAACGAAGATAGATAAACCTCAAAGATGCCTAATAGACAACATGTAGATAGCATACAACAAAATACCTAGAGACAATAACTATTTCATTTCAGTGGTAAATTCATTAAGCCATTATTTTACAGGCAAAAATGAAGACAAAAAATTCAGATTCTATGTAGTAGTCCAAGGGAGATTGCCAGGAATTTTCCAGACATGGGTAGAAGTAATAAACTCAATCAAAGACTTTCCTATCCCACTTTTCAAAGGATTCAACGATTTCAATGAAGCACTAGACTATGCTAGAGGAACTCTTGGGCCAAATTATTTCATAAGCCCAGCTTTAAGACAACAACAAGACCTTTCGTGCAATACAATATCCAAAAGGACACTGACAAAATATTTTTTGCGATCATTGCTCTTCAATGACTGAAAGATTCAGAAGACTAAACCATACAATTGAGAAACTAGAGACTGAGAAAGAAAAATTGACCCAATATATCCACTCATTACAAGAAAGAATAAAGTTTTTACTTGGAAATACTAATCAAACCATACCATTACAAATTCAAGACAACTCAGAAGGACCAAAGAGTTCTCCATCTCATTTCAAAATGGATAAGACGGGTGTACATTCCCCAAAGAATGTAGAAAGAGCTATTGTATCGGTTAAAGGTACAGCTAGTCTCGTTCAAACGGTAGCGAGTAAAGACTCATCAAATTCGTTATTGGCTGACACTTTGCCAAAAAGTGTAAGGATTTTGCCAGCAAATTTCAATACAGTCGCATAAACTAGTAAAAAGACAAAAGGATTCTTACAAAAAAGAAAAAAAATAAAAAGATAGAAAAAATAATAAAAAGTTCCCTTTACAAGTTACTTACGGAAAAGACTAAGAAGGTTATACACGAAAAAATTATACACGAAACCCTGGAGCCAGACCCAGCAGATTCTGACCCAGAAGACACGGAGAGTAGAAGTGATGAAAACAATTTATCAATACACCAATTTACTCGTCACTACGACCCAAATGAAGACAATGATTCAGGAATGAGTTTCGATTCCGAAGCACTACACAACTTGGATACATAGAGAAATATGTAAGCAATGATGTCAACACAAGAAGACAAAAAAGAATATGCAAGCAATGACATCACAAGCCACTATTATAAAGAAGACTCAACTACCAATAAAAAAGACTCCACTGCCAAAAGAAGACAAAGAAGGACCATTAAATTTTGAAAAAAGTTTCACAAGCCATGTGACGATGGGGCCCAAAGAGCACCCGGTAGGTGAAGAAAGTTTATTCGAAATTTGAAATCCGAATTTAAGATCCGGATCCTCAGCTATAAATAGAAGTCCATATGCAAAGAAGAAGGTAGAGCGAAGAGAAAGCAGAGCATACAACACAGAGTTTTGATCGTTCTAGTTTACATATTCCCCTTCCCTTTCAAAAAAAAAAAGTGTGAGTGTTTGTTGTGTTTGTACAAAGAGTGTGAGTGTTTATTTCCTACAAGTAGCTGCAAGGTCACTCGGGGGCTCCCGAAAGGGAAACCTCATTTCCGACCATTATCATGTAAGTAGTTATCTGTTTTTCTAGATCTTAGTAAGTTTCTCCCTATATTGTGTATATATTATCATGTACTGTTATTATGAATGTATAATATGATGTTTATATCACAATGATGTTCATATACTGCTTAAATTACTCTTAGTAAATGGTTAGTTCCTTTCCTTCTTAGTAATGTTTTACTCGAAAAGATAGATAAAAGAAAAAATGACTGAGTTTTCGAAAAATCGATCAAACTTATGATTTAAGAGAAATCGAATTTCCAAAAGAACAGAGTCGCCACTTAATTTTGTAGTAAAAATCAAGAAAAAACTTAAGGGTTTTCAAAAGATTTAAACAGATAAAATCAATTGAAAATGAAAGGGTTCGAAGTTCAATGCACATTCCGAGAAGGTGTTAGGCCCTCAGAATGCCCACTAACTTGCGGTTGACCGACGATTTGACTAAAATGATTTTGACTAATTTTTGAAATTTTAACTAAGTAAAAGAACACATAACGACTTTGAATAATTTTGAAATTTAACTAAGTAAAAGAACTCATTTATTTTAACTAAAAAAAATTTATTACTATTATTATTTTTATCATTTTTATTTATCTTAAGGAGGAATTTTCTAAAGGGGAATAGTTCATAAAATGTCAACAAGACTAATATTAAAAAATAAAAATTAAGTAATAAAAAACATATATTACTTTAATTCGAAAATAGAATGAAATGACCATTCTTGGAGAATTTAATTAAATTAAACCATAAGATAATCAAAACGTTAGTCAAATACAACAAAATACATGGGAGCTAAGGGAAGGCATATTGGCCCAAATTCATAAATCTGCAAAAAAATAAAAATAATAAACAAATAATAATAACAACTCATTGGGCCTTTGGCCCCTTTCCCATCTTCATTAAGCATGATATACACCAAGTGTATATTCGAGGTATACACCATGTATATCGTTAATTCTCGGACTCCCGGCCTATAATTTTATTTTAACTATGTATCTCTGCGTTTTCCACCTGTATTTTTCACGTTTTTGCCCTGTATATTATATTTTTTTACTGTATATTGGTGTATACAGCAGGTATATCTGTCTGTTTTCGAACTTTCCGGGCCCTGAAATCAGTCTTTAACCCCTGTTCATCGGTTTCCTTGACTTGAACAACGAAGAGACTGACTCGAAGAAATGCAAGAGAAAGAGTCCGAAATAGACTCGAATGGAGTTTTCACATGTACGACAAATGAAAAGAAAAGAAAAGAAAAGAAAAACAAATTAGTATCTAACTTATAGCAACGTTAATCATTTAAGGAAAACCGAGCATTTAAATTGCAAATCTCCATTCTAGTCAAATGGTCAGTGACATCCTAAGTTTATGTACTAATAAATAAATGTGAAAGCAATATTACTATACAAATCTAAGAAGACAAATTTAAATATAATTCATATGCATCAAGTGAAGATGATGAAGTAAGAAACAATATTTTCGACATAAAGATAATGCACGAATTGAATCAATGAGATATAACTGTGTTGAACAAATGGCAATTCATAGAGTTGATATGGTCATTTGAAGGAGACTTTACTCATAATTGTGAAGAAAATCCATAATGAATGAACAAACCCAACAAATGACAAAAATAAATTAATGAAGTAAAGTACATTAATTTGACCGCTAACATGAGACGGCTAACAGGAATTTCAAAATTTAGCATGGTCACTAAGAGCAACGAAATGCATTTTTTATAACTATTAGGCTAACGGGTTCCAATGAATGGAGAGACGTATATTAGTAATGAAATGACAGTTAAACCCAATGACATGAAATGAGTAAGAAATCTTAACTACAAGACTATAATCAAGAGTAAAGTAGGAAGCTATAACAACCTTAAATTGAGAGTCGAAAACATGATATAGGTGAACAATATTCCAACCAAAACGAAAGTAGAGCTTACACTTCATGGGACTAAGCTAATATTAATGAGAATCTACAACAATAACTAAAGGAAGAAACAAATAATAGACAAGCAACCAAGATTACTATGGCTTCATTTAAATCGATTTGTATCTTAGTAATATGCCTTATACCGTGAAGAACAAGGGAAAGCAACAATAGCTAGTGGTAAGATCCCAAACTGCCATTTTATACTATTTTAAAACAATATATAACCAAATTTTTCATAAAGAAGCAGAAGCAGATTATATATAGGAACCACCAAATTACCAAATCAAATCACATAGTGGATTAACTTCACATAACATACACCTGAATTTAGCCGGAATGGCAAGACAATTTTAAGAAGAGGAGAGGTTACCTTCTTCGGAGCAACGAAATGGGACAGCTAACGAGCTCGGAAGAACAACGACTTCTCACACAACCTTGAACTCGAATAGCCGATCCCAAGAATTTTGACAGACCAAAACGGAAGCGAGCAAGGATAAGTCAAAACTAAGATTTCCTCTATCTATGATTTAAGAACTGGTCCGAATAATGGTATGTAACAATATATCTATAGCTTTAGTGTAACTTTCATCTATAATCCTAGCTTTTTACTCCAACTTTCTCCCTAACTTTTTTTTTTCTCAATATTATTCTCCTCTGTTTTTCTTCAACACAAAATTTTCCAAACTCCAAAATTCCCCCCTTTACAGTGAACAAAAGGAGAATATATATAGGAGGGGAAATTAGGGTTCGGAGAAATGGGGGGAAAGAGGACGGAATCGAATAAAAAATGGCTCTATTCGAATTTCAAATTCAAAAGTCTTTCACCATTTTGGAGAGACTACTTTTTCTGAGATTTTCGCCCTATTCCGGAAGAGGAAAGGGCGAATACGCGTGCCTGTTGTTGCTCTGTTAGTACTATGGAAAGAGATGTTGAGGAAGGAGATGGGGGCGCGTGTTTCGGGTCGATTTCCGAGTTTCGCGTCTGGTCACGCGAGGGAGAAGAAGAGTGTGCTGGAGTCGGGTGGGTGCTGTTTTGCGTATGTATGGCTGTTGTATTTGCTGGGATGGACATTGTACGTTGTTGTTATTGTTTTGGGTTAAAATTGGTGGGCTGGGAATTATGAATAAGAGTTGGGGGAATGGGCTGGGCATGAAAATGGTGGGCTGGAGGTTTGAATTGGAATTGGGAATAGGAGGAATAGATTATTGCCAATTGAATTAAGGAAAAGCCGATTTTGAATTTAATTAATAAAAATGGCTAAAATCAAATGCGATAAATTAATATTAATTAATTAACAAACTTCTTAATCTTGACAAAATAAAATAATTAACTTAATTAAACTAATTAATTTAAGAATATTAACTATAACTTAAACTAAACAAAATATTTATGTAAAAGTAAAATCTTTTGACGCGATTTTTGAATATTTATAAAATATACTAATTATATAAAAACATATTTATTATTTAAAAATTATAAAATTACCTAAAAATAACTTGAAAAACATTTGCAATTTTTATCAAATTAATTATTCCAAATTGTTTGAAATTAAGAAACTCGAAAATTAATTCTTTTCGGGGAGGGTCAAAATTGGGTGTCAACAAGTAACCCCGATGGATTGACCTGTAAATACCTAGGGAGTTTGAAAGTTCGCCATGGTCAGGGAACCAAAAGGACAGTGTATCCTAGGGTGTGGTCAAAGAAGCAGGTGCTAAGAACCTGGGCAAGGAAAAGAGATGAACAGAATAAGATAAACAGAGAAGATGAACATTAAAAAAAAAAGAAAAAAAGAAGAAGGTAATTTTGGGAGAAATTACATAGATTTAGCAACAAAAAGCTACTAAACTTGATACCTCGGTGCAGGAAGAGGGAGTACTGAGTAGGACTTTACAACTTAATTTTACAAACGCAATCACTATAATATCTAGATAGAATTTTACTGACCAAATGCTAATTGGTCTATTGGACATAAAATATAGCATGTTATGGAAATATTACAAGAAAAATGTACAAATATACAAATACAAAAACAATTAAAACAAAACGAGACAGGTTTTTGTAAGAATATATACACAACGCAAAGCTATGATCAAGGTACACCAAAAAGAAAATACAAAAAGACATATCACATAACCAAGACTACAAACCAAGGAAAAAATACTATCTAAGGAATATATATATGTGATCTCTTATTGATTACGAAAAAAATTAAATTTCTTCATTTAGTTCTCTTAATAACAAATTTGTGTTTAAAGTGTTAAAGAAAAAAAAAAATATATATATATATATATATATATATATATGATCTCTAATTTTATTATACATATAAGTTTTATTATTTTTATATTAAAATTTTATAATGC